>VURO01049495.1:11395-65835 GCA_015108175.1 Pelvicachromis taeniatus | reverse complement strand
TTTGTGGGGGTCTCCCCCCCCCCCCCCCTCTCCTGTAGACGAGGACAGATATAGTCTCTTATTTTTTTAGGTCCCGACAGCCATGCTTCCATTGTTGTTGCTGCTTATTGTTCTTCAGGAACTGTGGCTTTGGAGTGTTTGTTTTTGATTAGGAATGTTTAATGGCCTCTACACATTCAATTATCAGCAGCTCACTCCACCAGTCGATAGTCATCCTCTCATTAATGGCCCAGAACTGATTACCAAGGACAGAGAGAGAAATGGGTGAAATGTTATTCATTCAGAGCTCTAATTAAATCCTCCTAGGTGGGACTTTCAATCCTACTTGAAACTTTGCCCACATTGAAAGCGTCGCTTATACCGAGAGCACGCCTAAAAATAACAGCAATCATAGAAGAACAAGCTTCGTGATTTCTCTGCAGCCTCGTTGTCTACATATTGCTGATGCCTGTGAAGTTGAAAGCCATGTTGTTCCCACATTTCTGGTTACCTCAGATAGAAACCTTTCAAACTGCTACTGTTGCCATTGAAACTTTCTGATAAGGAACATGGCTCAAACTGTAGCCCTGTGGAGCAAGAAAGAATGAATAAGTCAAAGATGAATATTGATGTCAAAACCTTTGTCTGCCTGTATTTGTTCTTTTTTGTTGAACAGCATGTAGTAAATTAATGCCAGAAAAGTGTTTTCTGGCTCTTTTGTTCCCAAGTCAAAGGTGTGCAGCTCTTTCTGCTTTCTCTTTCTACTAAGTGGAATTACAGAACTCACTGCCAAACAAACTAAAGGACCTGCACTTGATGAACACTTTCCTCTATAGTCTGGATCAAATAGTTCTTTTCACATCCTCGAAGAGCACATCGGCAGTGCTGAGAGGAACCGCTCACTTAAAAGACTTTCAAAGGCTGAAATAGGCATGTTGCCAGGGATCTATTCTTCCTGAACTGGGACCTTTGGTTTTCAGCTCTCCCACAAGTACTGGGAGGTGAGGATTCACGTGGGTATGTGTGTGCAAGGTTTTTGTGTAACAATTGATACTTTCACTACAGCAACATTTTAGCTGTAATCTGTACAATTGTCTGCTGGGGGTCACAGCAGCTAAATGGAGTCACCGAGTGGGACCTCTTGATGTCTTTTTAAAGCAATTATCTAATAAATAATATGGCTTTGAAACTCAACCATAGTTAGAGCAAATGATAAAATGGACTATTGAAATTCTATAATTGTAAAGTAATTATTAAAAGGTAAGTTATGCAAAGATGCATGGCAAAAAAATTAGAAAAATGATGTGAAACACGTCATTATTATAATCTGTGTATCATGCTTTTTTTAATCCATTCACCCACCCATCTTCTTCTGCTTATCCAACACAAGTGGTGGCGGTGGTGTTGGGTGGGTGTGGGTGTGGGGGTGTTTCAGGTCTCCATCTTATCTTACTGTAATTGTTTGCATTGACAGCACGTAAGTACATAGGGAATGCTATATGCCAATTATAAATAAGTTTTATAATAATTTATATTTATTATAATTTATCTAAAAAAATAACTTGATATGTATTACACAATATTGAAATGAATTTACTAAATAATAAAATGAATAATACACATGTGCCATATTCGCATTAAAAAGATAATACAAAAATTGTACTTAAAATAAAGTCAAGTATATTAAACAGGCTTTCAACATATTAAGAAACAAAAGTCTGGATTTTGCACTTGTTTTCTTGCACTGCAAATTTCATAAAGCACAAAGAAAACAAAACGAAAAATGTATATACATAACCAAAACACTATTCCCCTTTAAAGTAAATGCTGAGTGAGCTGTCTTGGCAGAGGTTTGCACTCTCAGTTCTTTGTGCACTTGCCGATATTTTAAACATTTGCCAAATTGCAAAGGACAGTCCCATCCAGCAAATTCAGACCATGAGCAGACAGTTTGACACAAAAACAAATCTTCAAGAATCCACAAAATTTCAGCACAGGACCTGCAAGTTAGTTTAGTTCATGCAACTATATTCTGCTTACACAGGCTGGATGGGAGGTCTGAGGTCTGTCTGAAAACAACTTTAGGAGCACTACAGTTAACCTCGCGCACAAAGGTCAGGCCTTTTGGGGTGATGTGTTCTGGGCAGACAAATTGAAGATAAATTTATCTGGCCGTGTTTACAGCTCAGACAGCAAACACAATTTATACACTTTAATTCTTCGTCATGCCACCTACAGTCCTGCTCTGCTTTGCTGTCTGTGGAGGAGATGTTGTGACACTCAGCAGTGCTTGCTGCCACACATGCCAAATATCACTTACGCTCAACCCCAGAACATCTACTGGCTTAGATGTCTACAAGGCGGCCGTGAACGCATCCTATAATCATCTTTTCCCTATCGAGTCACGCCGCTCTAGATTTCCATCAAGGCTACTTTTAATGGGTGTTGTAATCACCAGCTGTAAGCCTACAGGCGTCTCTGGTTTAATCTTGGTTCAAAACCTCTCAAGCCCCAGGCTCTCTTAAGTGTCAGCCCTGCTTATATCACATGGGGAGAACTTAACATGGAGCAATACCTTCAAACCACTGAAATATGTATAGGTGTACCCCGACGACAAATGTGTGCAGTTTGTGCTGGTTGAGTGGGTGACTTGGGTGCCTTGAATTTCGACACAGCGCAACAGCACCTACACGCTGTGTTTCACTTTGGTCTTCACCTCTAACAGAAGGGGGAAGAGATGTGTGACAGGGCTTACTGTCACAGCCGAGAAAAGCAACAGGAACAATAAAGAGTGCAACATTACAGTAACAAAGTATCTCAGGCTTGTTTTTTCCCCCGCTCTCTCTCTCTCTCTCAGTTCTGTCTATCTTTCAGCTCCTTTGATGCGTTTCCATGAGAACAGCGAGACAGAGCAGGTAGGTGTTGTTGCCCCTGGTGTAGGGACAACCAGACTGAACAGAGAGGAAGCAATGCTAAAAGATTTTTGCTATCTGAGTCTCTCCAGCCCAAGCACTGCAAGGCAATTCAACACACGGTATAAGCTGTGGTATTGCACATGTACATAGTGCAAACAGATAAATCAGCATCATGCAAATCTGTTGCTCTTAATTATCATATCCTTCTCTTAAAGATTTTAAAAGTCAGGAGTGTGCATGCAAACGTGGGCTCACATTTCCTGTATTTTGTTGAAGCAACAGTACCCACAGGAGACTTTATATCTCTTGAGAGTATTTGCAGCAGACAACTTTAAAAATTCAGCCCGTTTTGTACATACAAGGTTACGCAGGGCTGCAGAGATCCCATTTGTGAGAGCCTGAGAGTCTCTCAATGCCATTTAGAGCCTTCTTGGACACCATGACAAAGTAGAGGGGTGCAGCAACATTCATCTTCCAGCTGTGGCCAGGAGCCTCTGACATCCCAGTAGACAGAGGGAAATGAAAAGAGGGTGCAGCAGCCAATGGCACCATACTTTATCTGCCGAGAGACTTGGCTTATCCTCCAGCTGTGTGGGCACTGCCTTTGAATGCAAACAATATGGCTGCAGAATGTAGGGCAGAAGAGAAAAGAGGCTTGCATGGTTAAGTTGTGGCTCCAGTGATAGGTTTTGCAAACAAACTTTCCTTGCTGAGGATGTAGAAGTTGGGACATCTTAATTTGGTAGTGTTTGCTCAACAATGAAATAGTGTTGGAATGAAAGTATTGGAACGCTACAGAGTAAATCTGGTTCTTTACATCTTTACGAAAATTGGCTGTTATTCCAGTGGACTACATATTGTGTTTGTTTACTGCTAATGCAGCAGTCATACTAAGGAAAACAGTAGAGATAGTGACCTGACCAAAATTATTGGAACCATCTGCAATTAACTTGCAGTCTCATTGTGTTTGAAATGGTTGCTTCGAGAAATCCAAGATCCAAGTCTCCAATTCCTCGTAGTCAGCTGACTTCCTCAAAGTGACTTTGTTACGCCAAGATGGTAATAAAACAGTCAGTCTGCTATTAGTTTGCGATTAAATGGATTTGTCAAATGAAACAAAACCAAAGCTGTACACAAGCAGATGATCTAAATCACAAGATATAAAATCGTTGTAAAAGAAACTGTTACAGTGATGCTGAAGTGAACTGCAGTGCCAACAGTTGCACTTCCTTCAGTGACCACAAACATGCCTGACCCATGTTAATATGTAAATATACTTACAGCCTAGTTCACAAAACATTTATGGTCTCTAGCTACTCATAATTTAAATCAAGAGTTGGTGGCTATACTTTGGATGCTAGCTATAGCTAGAACTTGAAGTGTCTACTGTAGTCATAGTGCTTGTGCTTTGTCGACCCGTTGTAATACATTAATCTGACATGTAGTGTGGTTTGTATGAGCGATAACTGTATTAATTACTCATGGAAAATAGCCATGCTTCAGTTTTTGGTAAATGAAATTTACAGATGCTCCCTGCAAACCAAGCTAGGTAGAGTTATCTAAAAAATTAGCACTCCACACTCTTCATGCAAATATGGTCACTTCAGACTTCAAAGTATGAAGATAGCAAAAGCTACAAACACCAGACTCGAGGTTTCAGAATGGTAGTGTACAAACCAGATGTCTAAGGAGCTTGGAAAGAAAAGCGTCTGGACTAAAGATGCTTCACCTCTCATCCGAGAAGCTGCTTCTGTTCTAAGGTCAAATGCTGGAGAGTCCCAGATTTAAGCCCAATGGGAGTGTCCCCCCAAGAAGGACAATGGACACCCTAATGATCCTCTACTTAATCACAAAAACGGGTGTAGGTCACAATCAGCCAAGGATTCGGGTGAACTCATTGTGAAACCTAGCCCCACCCTATCATGTGATTTCTTGAGTTCAGAAGACCCAGGATGTGAATGGGCGTTATGGCCTCTGGGAGGGGATCTCAAAACTGGATTATAGATGGCAGACAGTTGGTGTCGTAAGCCACCGCCTCTGTTCAAAGATGGTCGTTCACAGTGGATATAGAGACCAGATGATATTATTGGCCATCTTTGTAAATACCTTACATGTGGCAAGAACAGCAGAACCACTGACTCAGCTAAACTGTGAGCAGTGCTTACAGTCAAATAACTCTGCACTTTACATTTTTCTGTTCAAAGTAACTTTGACAAAATCTTAACACTGAAGAGACAAGATGTCAAAAACAATATTATCCTTTAAGATCCTTTAAGAATGTCACCACCATATTGCATGTCATCACCGTTCCACAAGTCACTCAGCGTCTTAAAAGTCGCCTCTGTCACACCAAAATTTATTTTATATATCCCTGAGCCAAAGACAAGACCATATTTCCTCCACAGCAGGAGTAGCAAAGCAGCAGGTAAGCACTCACTGCTACAGACTTGATATAACAAGTCAAATTTACTGGCTACACTAAATTATCTCTTCAGTAAAAGCATAAATTACAAGGAACGCGTTTTGATGATCTTTCAGATTCTCTTCAGCAATTTAAAAGCTATCTGTGCATGTAAGAGCTGCTGGAACGATAGGGAGTAATTTAATCTGTGATACTGCAATTGCACTTTGAGAGCAACAGAAAGAGAGAAGAATAGCACAGTGTCTCACGGGTCATACTTTTGGGTTCACACACCCAAAAACAAAGCTGGCAAACTCACTATTCTACATTGTTGTAGGCAAATACTAATATTATAATGCAAAGAAAGCAGTACCTCAGACAACAATAAAACAATAATGACAATACATATAAATATATATAAAGACCAGACAGCAATCAGCGAAGAGAAATCTTATCAGAATCACAAAAAGAAGCTGCAAAAATATGATACAAACTCGTTTATCTGTTATATGAATTGGAAAATACAGTATATACTTCTCAAAAATAATTACTAATATTGTGTTGATGCCTTCTATATAGACTCGGTTTATTGGGTTTTTTGGATTTTTATTTATTTATTTAGCTCTTTACTACTTGTTAATACAAATATCTAATCAGCCAATCACAGAGCAGCCATTCAGTCATATTAGGCATGTAGACATGATCAAGACAGCGTGCTGATCTTCAAACTCAGCATCATAGTGGGAAAGAATGGTCATTTAAAGGAGTTTGAATTTGGCATAGTTATTGGAGCCAGTTGGGCTGGTTTGAGAGTTTCAGAAACTTCTGATCTACCGGGATTTTCCCACCCAGACACCTCAAGAGTTTACAGAGAAGAAGTGTCCAAAAACTAGAAAATATCAACCGGCAGTTCTTTCTGTGAAATGTCTTGTTGACACCGGGCGACATTGCTGTCAGCCAAGAGCAGGAAACTCAGGCTGTGTGTTGGTGTAATGGTGTGTTACATTTTCTTGGCACACTTTGAACCCCTCAGTACCAAGTTATCGTCATTTAAAGGCCACAGCCCATCTCAGCATTGTTACTGACCATGTCCAGGCCTTGGATGGCTTCTTGAACGTGACAGTGAATGTATTGTGCACAAATGGCCCCCACAGCCACCAGATCTGAGTCCAGTAGAGAGTACCTTTGGGATGTGGAGGAACGGGACATTCATGTCATTAACTGTACCACCCTTCCTCCGTGGATTCAGGGTTCAAGGCAGAACTGAGCCTAAACATCAGGTCAGATCAAATCATTTTAAACTACTATGTCAAAGCAAGCAAAATGCCTTGGCTTTACAGCCACATGAACAGTTATATCCATGGCCAAAGGTAAACAGTGTCACATTCACAGCTAGAGCCTGTCGTTATCTGCCCCTGCAGTAGTCAGTGTGAGATTAGGGTAAGTTACTTTAACTAACTTTTAAGCATCCCCACTGTATTGGTGTGGAGGCAGACATTTCAGAAGCATCACAGCAAACTCAAGCATCTAAAATTATATTAATTGGTTATAAACTGCAAGGGTAAGAGGAAAATATATGTAGTGTCATACAGAGAATGTAAGGAGGGGGTTATGCTATTAAAACACGTCTTTCTTTAGACGTGCCCAATGTAATTACTTTGTTTATTTTGAGCCACGGACTTAAACTGTAATGTGGCAGCCAGCCAGGCACACAGCCACAGCAGGAAGTTTGTGTTTGCTTGTCAAGCAGTCGGAGGCAAAGTGACTCAACGGTCCTGAAACAGCAGTCTTGTCTCTGCAGCTTCCCCTCATGTTGTCTTGCTTTCAGCGGTGCACATTAACATTTTATGGAGACGCAGTCGATGCATTTAACCAAAAAAAAAAAAAACCCAACCCTAATTGGAATTTGTGGTGGAAAATTTCGCCACCCTGACATTTGCCGTTCATGTTCATTTCACCTCCCGCAGGAGCTCGTGCTCTATTGTTGCTGGAATCACAGCGCTGTCCGCTTAAATGTCGAACGGCTGCTTCTTTTACTTTGCATAGTGATTATAATGACTCATCCTCTTACAGAAGAGCTAATCTTAGCATCCATTTAGCAAAGAAGTGTTCCACCATTATGACAAGTGACCCCTATTTCTTTTCGTGGATACGACTGCTTCCTGCCTGAATCAGAGAATGGCCGGCAGGCACATAATTCAAATAGTGTCTAGAAAAGTGCTGTGGCTGCAGATTACAAAGGAGGCCTTGAACTGCATGAAATATTAAAGCATTAGGACCAGATGAGGAAATAAGCTACAAGATCTCACCAGTATCTAGATGAGAGGATGAAAACAGGTGACAATGTGAGAAATACCTGACCTTCCCCACCTCCCGCCACTCAGAGGCAATAAATAAACTCCAGAAAGTAAATATATTCCATTCAGATATTTGGAAGCTTATGACAGGGCACCCTGCACTCTGCACAAATGTAGGGAGGAGTGCTCGTGACTTAGACATAATATTGCCAGTTATTTCAGTCACAGTAATCTGTCACGTTTGAATGGGAGTATTTTTAAAAAGATAGAAAATGAGAAAAGCTTACAACATGGTGAAACAAATACACAGAGAGAAATGAGCAAACACTAGAAGCTAGAGGAAGACGGAAAAGACCAAATGAAAGGAGGCACAAAGTGCAGCAATGAAATAGAACAAGCAAAATCTCAGATCAAGGGTAATCAAGCGTGAGGCGGTTGTGCAAAATTTACAGCTGTAATTTGGAATCCCACAATCCTAGCATCTGGATGAAGAGGGAACAGATTCTCATTTGCAGGAAACGCTCCATGGTTGGTGGGCATTTCTGTCACAGCTTCCCTCTCGCTCATCCTTTTTCTGTCTCTGAAGTACTTCTTTGTCCTGCACAGTGCGCAAATGAAACCTGCGTCACATAACAGGCAGAATATCACCGCTATACCTGAGCAGCCAGCCTTGAAGACAATGCCATGAGGGATCATTTCAATTGTGGAGGGTAAAAAGGAAAATGTGAATTGATAGACTCCGCAAACAGAGGACAGCTTTTTCTAGGGCATGTTAACTTGTTTCCAAACGTCTGTGCTATTTGGATTTTCTTTAAAGTTGTGATTCACATCTTTATATCTAACACACAAATATCCTCCAGGGAATGTTTTTCCACATTTTCAGGGGCCCTACATGAAGTTGGGTTTGCCAGGAATTATGGATATGCACTATTTCAAGACCCCAAGAGAGCTGTTTCCATGGGGCTCAGTCTTCCTAGCAGGATCCCTTGAGGGAGACACCACAAAGCAGAGAAAGGCAGAGACCACAGAGCTAATTTATTCCTCTGTTTAATTTCCCAAGGTGTTGCAGAGCCCAGAAGAGATAAAGACCACTTACTATACATTAATTTATACATTTCACTGGCTAATGAACTGTCGTATTGGATGACATCACCTTGACTAAATCAAATTTAGTCAAGGTGATGTCATATTCACAGCCCTGTAACAGGCTGGTGACCTGGCCAGGGTGTATCCTGCCTCTTGTCCCGTGCTATCTGGGATAAGCTCCAGCTCCCCCACTACCCTGAATTGGATAAGTAGAAGAGGATGGATGGATGGATGGATGGATGGATGGATGGATGGATGGATGGATGGATGGATGGATGGATGGATGGATTCATATTCACATGTTTGCATAAGTCATAGCAGTTCCTCAGGAGATACCCGAAAGAGTTTCCAGATCAGAGGGAACGCACAGATTTCTTCAGGAAATTCTGTTTGTGCTAGGACTTACCTCAAAGGTGTCCAGTGGTATCCCAGAAGGCAACCTTTAAATGTCCAGGAGCCAAGTTATGCTGAAAACAAATGGTTCTTATGCAGCTTTGTCTGACACTGTTGGTTACCAAGATCTGCGGCCACATGTAAAAGTCATGCATCATGAAAGAGAGGAACAGATTGTAACCATAACTGTGAGACTGTCTCATCGGGAATGCATGGTTGTAGAAAAACAGCAACATAAACATTGAAATTTCTATTTTGACAAAGATGTAAAAAAATAAATAAATGTGTGTTTGTGTTCTTTTTGGCATGAAGGAAAGCTCTTGTTTCATTTTCCCTAACACCAAATGTGCAGCACTATGCTAGCCATTAATTAGCTGTGTTTCTGTTTTTTGAGGGGATCGGCACAATAAATAGTCATAACGGTTCCTATCATTTATTCCCTGTTGAAAGTCAAGTTTTGGCTTCTTGACTGGGACTGGCACTTCTGATGATAAATATTCAACACAATATTTTATTAGTAAATGCAATGTGATTGTAGCTTACTACAATCACAACGATTAGCTTATCGTTGTAAATCTTTTTTCCTTCAAATCAACATTAACCGATTTTGACTTTCAAGCACTGCTCACAGATGGACCACAAGAGGACACGTGTGAGTGTTGACATTGGCAGTTTTTGTCGTTTAACTCTGCAGTTGTCGCTGTTCTCTCACAGACTCCTGTAAAGATTCTAGGGAGGCCTTGTGTCAAGTTAAAGCCTTTACCTTGGGAAAAGAAAATGCTCAAAAACTTGAGATGGCAATATTTCCAGATGGTAAACCATGTCTGTGGAGAGAAAGATGCTGACCTGTTCACAACCTGATGACACCAGAAAAACTCCACCATCAGCAGAAACCACAGATCAAATCCACGGGTCAAAAATCTGGATTCTTTACAATTCCTGTGAAATTCTGTTTGCACACTTCAACTATATGGATGGACCAGTGGACCAGATGACACCGCATAGATGCAATACAATTGATCCTGTAATATCAAAGGATACAGAGCAAATTTTCCATTCAACAAAAAAAAACAACAATATGCAACCGATTTTTGCATTTCAGTTAGCACACTAGACAAGTCACACAGCTGCAAAAGAGGAAAACAAAAATCAGTCACCGCTCTTTTTTTTTTACAGCTGCAAGGAGCAAATGAAATCGAAAGATGATGCACAACTATAAAAGTTATATGCCAACCAAGTTTCTCTAGCATCCCACAACACCATGTCTCACTGAGCGAATATTTGGAATGGACAATGCAGCAATCTCCTAATGCTTTTATTTCAAATTTGTCTGAGCACTTGATCATGGCTCATTACTTTAAAGATAGTTTTTGTACTTCATGAATATAAGAGCTAGATAATTAGTAAACTACGACAATCTACAATGATCTAAAATCCCCTGTCAATATTTCTTTTTTCAAAATTAAAAAAATGGGAGCATATTTTACCATCACATCAGTGTTATTCATTTGTATTAATGGCCAAGTGCTGCATATTCACTTCACAGCTTTCAAACGCTGGTTACACAGAAAGAACAGCCTGCGGTTTAATTAGAAAGATCTTGGCTCCATTGTGAGGAAGGGGAGGGTGGAAAGGGAAGAAGGAGGAGGAGGTGGTAGTAGTCACTGATTGAGCACTCTGTCTTCAAGCCCATTTACTAGACGAGAGCTCGGGAAAAATCCAGAGGAGGAGGTTAAAGAAAGGCGTAGGATGGGAAGGTGAGAAAGTAGGGGATGGCGTGATTGCATCAGAATCCTAATAAGGGGATAAAGCGAGAAGCCTTCTGAAGCAAGATTTGGCAAAGTGTCATCCAGCCAAGTGATTTCACATATTTACTTACCTGGCATTAGTTCTCAGTCTCAGTCATAAGATACAACTCTGCACCGGTTCTTCTTTGTGCAGGCTGACCTATGAGCACAATGTCACGGTTTGATCACAGCTTCCCAAACAAACTGAATGCACTGACAGTTCAGTATGTGAATGTGTAGCCCAGTGGATAACAAGCCTGCCAATGGCACCGGTGCCAGCACCGACCTGACTGGACCTGCAGCGCTATCGAGTAAATGCCATAATGCTCCCATGATGTCTTCCTATGGAAGGAGTGGACCACCACTGCTTGCTCGCCTGTGGTTTTGCTGTGTAATGAAATATGTCTCCCTTGATGTATGGCTGCAGGAGAAGCCCAAATCGAAAATTGAATCACACTAACTTAATTTGTGGTTGGGGCAATCAAATTACTTGTTTTGGCTGCAGTGCTGACGATGAATTCATCTTTGTGACAAAGCTGTCACAGCAGCGTAAAGGGGGCGGAGGAGACAGAGTGTATATGTGTGTGTATGTATGGTATTGGCTAATAGTAAAAAGAGGTTAGCAGAGAAATTTGCCATTGGTGATGTTGCATGCTTTATTGGAGCACTGTGGTGAATATTCTGTCAGTAAAAAGCGTGAAGTTCTCAGGAGTTTTATAATACCAACAATAAAGTTTTGTTTGTTTTTTTTTTCTTTTATAGCAGCCAATAAACAGCTACAAATGTAAGCAGCTTACACAGGCTTGAGTTGCCCTCTGGAGCACTTTGTTGAAAAAGTGTTTGCATCTTCAGGAGATCCTCATTTCTACTGCAGCTGAACAGCTTGTAATAAGAGCCTTAAGAGCTAAAGTTTCAGATTGCAAAGGTAGAGCTGAATTGTTTATTGGAGGATCAGATCATGCAAAAGGTATCTGGTGCATAGACAGTACAGATACTGTATATAAAAAAAAAAAAAAGTTGCAGCTTTCCAAATATGTAAAATAGAATGAAACAGGAGTGACACGTGACTGGAGAACACAGCTAAAGCATGAAGAATTAGCTGCAGACCACTGCAGCAGTGTGATCAGAATGATAACTAATGACAAAATTATATAGTATTTCACAAGAGAAGCTGATGCTGTTTTGAATGGATTAACATAGGAGCAAGAGATTTTGGAACAAACACCTTAAAAGACAATACCACCTTCAGTGGTAATGTAGTAAAGTGGTAAAAATGATACCTATAATGGTGCCTATACAGTTTACTGGGGCTACCCTTAGAAAAATCCGGAACCTCAGTACATATCAATAAAGACGTTAAAACCACATAGCCTATTGATATATATATATATACTAAGGTGTGAAAACTCGTCATTAGGGGTACAGGGGAGTTTATGAAATATTGTGGGGAAATACTGGGGGGAAGAGTTTAGAGCTTATTTAAGTCTAATCTCTTAAAAGTTCCTGGTCCTTAAAGCTATAGAAATTTATATCATAAATGAAAAGCCAGTAGTTCTGAAAGGTTGCACATAGTCATATTTAAATACCAGCAATGCTGAGGTGCATACAGCGAAAACATCAATATAGCTATGTTTAGCAGGAAGCTATAATTTGTTTACCATAGACAGCTTAGCATTGCACGAGCATATCAGTTAACATAAAAACTCAGCAGAGACTAATGAGAATGTTAACAATTTACCAAAGTCTTGCAGAGTTTGCCATTATGATCTGTAAGAACACCACCCACATTATTAGATAATGGCTGGAAGAGATTCAATAACTGTTCCAATACACTGGAATCCATGCAACTGTTGAGATAAAAGTCAGAGGCAGAAAACCCATTTGGTGTTAGTCACGAATGCCTTTGACTTTCTGTGTTACCCAAATAACTGATGAGATGTTTCAGCTCTGATGAAAGTAGCAATTCTTAAAGTATCACTGCTAGCATGCACGCATGCAGTCATTTGCAGTGAAAAGTTGTTTAAAAATGTAAATGCTGACTGTGATTTTCCACACTAATTCAGTGGGGTAAGTGATAAATGTGTTCTTATGTAAACAGTGTTTGATGAATAAAAAAAAGAGGGAAAGAAAACTAGAATGGTGTCACAGTAATGGTGATATAATTGTACCTTTAGCGGGTCATTTTATGTGCCTCTTTGGCGGAGGAAGGGGTGACAGGGTCAAACTCAATGGTGGACGTCCATGAAGTGAGGCTGATAAAAGGAGACAGACAGGGTAGGGGCAGCGTTTGTGTGTCACTCCTTCGTCCTTCCATTTACTTCACACATTGTGATAACCGATGCCCCGGGCATGGAATAGTTACGTGCTAAATAACTCCCATACAAGCAGAAATAACTGAGTTTTTATTCACCGAGGTGAACATGCCAAGCAGAGTTAACAAGTTACAAGATTTGTTCCTTGTTCAACCAATTTCACCAATTGGGAATAAGTGTGTGATGGGCCATCGCAAATAAAGCCTGCCCATGCATACATGTATACTTTTCACATCCACTGATGTCTCCCACTGACTGATGCAACACAAATAAAGAACATTTAAAAGCGTGAATAGACTTTTTTAACTCTAGGGATGGAATTGCAGCCAAGCATAAACTCATTATTTTATCTGTTTTAGTAGTTCAAACATACACACCAACAAACACATTTGCTACATGGTGCATTAGTGTGATGGGGTCGTGAAGCAAGGTCAACAGATATTTCTAAAAGTGTGCAATGCTTTTTTTTTTTTAATTCCAGTGTTACTTAGTATGTCTCTTGTAAGCAACTACGCCACAATTAGGATTTATCTGGTTTTCCTGCTGCCTAATGACAGGGAGGGCAGGCACAATGTTAAGCTAGCTGTTAAAGGATCATGTTAAAGGTTTCATTATTCTTGTGAAAATGTGTTTCTCAATAGCTAAGTACAATGACTGCTTTCTTGTAGCGTTGATTTAGATCTTTACCGTGGGGTGAGGTGACTTTCCATACAGACTGTAAATGGTAACTGATCTCAAAACAGTGAAATCAGAGTTGTGGGAGCTGCAGTAGCACACTTATGTCTTACTTATCCATTTTCATCAAAAAACAGAGGTTTATCCTGCTGGCCTCTCACTTTGACACGCTCAAGCCATTGTTAATAGGGCATGTTCAAACCCATGTAAACTCTGGCATAATACAGATTCCAATGGGACCCAAGTCAAGCAGAGTTAAACCTGCATTCAGAGACATTGCTTAACTGTTGCCACAAGATGGCAGCATTTTGCAGGATGTATGGAAAGTCAAGACGCTTAAGAACAGAAGCTTTTTATGATGCAGGGAGAGATATCACTTTCACTTTGGTAGGTTTTAATTTATTTCTATTTTTAGATTTTACTGGACAAGCACTGCTTGCTTTGCTTGCCCTGAAGGTAGGCCACTGGTCAGCATCTAATCTCAAATGTACTTAAGTTGCATATGCTCTGTTATGTATACCAGCTAGTCAGCTGTTTGGTACAGAGCCTGAACCTTAATACTACATCTAGAAATGGGACATTTTAATAAAATAAGCAAAATTCCCTTTATGTACATCACTGAGTGCGAGTGTAATTTAATATACTTGAAATATTTGCTCAGGATAAGGGATTTTTAGTATGCATTAGCTGGATACCCAAATCTCAAAGGTTATCATTTTTTTTCTGTTGCTGGTCTTAACACCTGATCTTTACACATAACAAAAATGGCTTCCAGTATCTGTCCCATGGCTCTTTAACAACCCCAGCATAACAAGTCTGGCTCTTCGATATCTTGATTTTATAAACACGGGACCCACACTGCTTTTGGCTTAAGGACAGGCGACAGCAGCCTAAAAATAGTCCCTGTTTACTCTCCTGTGTTTTGTTGGGCCTGTGTCCTGCTGTGACTCTCTGTGCCAGCTCACTGTTTTTGCATTGCCGGTGTCACCTTCAATCGCCTTAAGAAGAGAGTGAGCCCAAGAGGTGTAGCTGGAGAGGAAAATCTGGACAAAAAACAAAGACCTGAGGTGGGTTATATTCAAAGCTAGAAAAATATTTTGGAAAGGTGAAGACTAGAGGTATGGAAAGGAAGCTGTGACAGAGTCCAAGATGAAAGAAATGAATTTTGGAGGGGCAAGGGGAGGACTTTGGAGCTTTAGAAAGAGACAGCTTTTAAGAAAGTGAGGGGGATGGAGGAAGAGACTGAGAGGGAAAAAAGCTCCGGGGAGAGGACAGAGATGGAGTTTGGAAAAAAAAAAGCAGAAAGAGAGAGACTAGGCATGAAAACAGCTGGAGAGAGAGAGAGAGAGAGAGAGAGAGAGAGAGAGAGAGAGAGAGAGAGAGAGAGGAGCACAGATACAGGGGGATAAAAAGTGTGTCAAAGAAAGCAAGTGCTCTTTCGAGAGCTCTCTTCATGTCGTGGCGGGGCACCACTCTGCTGTCAGGTCCACCTTTACCGGACAAGAACTGCTTGTCACACTAATGGCCTGGAAGGAAAACCATGTCACTTTATCACCTCGCCACGACGCCAACATGGTCGTGGCTTTTGTCTCCTCAGCTCCCTCTCCGCTCCACAACTCCCTGGAAGTGACTAATTGATCCTAGGAGACGTGCTTTTTTGTGTCTCAGGGGCTGATGAACAATGTAAGAAAAAGCAGCTGATAAAGGGGGAGGGAGGGGAAAGAGAACAGAATGTGCGCCCAGCTCGGGATAATGTAGCCTACTGTCTACTGCAGTGCTATCTCATTTCCCCACACAAAAGTAACATCGCCACTTTGTAAATGAAAGTCAGTCAGGCGAAAGATGCCCCCTCACGCTCTAGCAGCCCCTTCTTGAGATAATGGGCGCATGCACATTATTTCTGTAGACACAAGATTGACTAAAAAAAAGCAGTGTGTGGGTAGTAAATGAAATTCATTCAAGTGTGTGTGTAAGTGTGTGTGTGTGTGTGACTCATTTTACCAATCCTCCTACCATTCCTAAGTATTCACCCAGGAATGCAGAGTACAAATGGTGGGCTTATATCTGTAGCATTCATCCAATTCCTTCACAGTACAACTCTGTATCTTTACTCATCTCCGCAGGATTCGAGTCCTTCTTAACTGAAGTTACTGGAGGACCTATTGTTTATTCATCTGCCTGTTGATGCTAAACACGCCGGGATGCAAACAAGAGGGGTAAAAAGAAATGGTTTAGCGAACAGTATTAGGAAATAAATATCAGCTACGTTTCAAGAAGGACGAGAAGGAGGTGGTTTAGGCCACAGAGTGCTCTTGGAAAGAAGCCAGGAGAACAGAAGGGTGGAAAGCTATCTAAAGGAGGCGATATTCCCCTCCACACCACCCCACACACCCCTACACCCCCCTCCCTTCAATAGCTCTGGCCTTGTCAGATATGGTTATGCTTATTGTAGACACAAGCGAGGGGGGTCAGTGCACCAGCATGCCTCAGAACATCACCGCGCCGGGGCTATGATAAGAATAGTGCACTGAATCATAGCTTACCGTGCAGTTATGTGTATGGATGATGCATGGTGAATGAATTGAAGATAAGGCCAGGAAGCTGGATGGAGTGGACACAGCTACACTTCTGTTGCAAACGCAGGGTGTGGGAGCGTGTGCGCATGTGTGTTCGTCTTGTGAATCATAATTTTCCAGGCTCAAAGATCCTTGAAAGGCTGAATTATACATAAAAGTGCTTTAAGTTTTCTTTCTTTGCCTCCTCTCCTTAGTTCTTCTGTCTGAGGTGTAGTGTCTTCTGGTGAGCCAAACCTTTCTGGGGCTAAGGGAGGCAAAAAGATGCTAAGTCTACAATTGTGTCAGAAAACAAAAACATTCCTATTACCTATTTTTTTTTGCCTATGACTGTTTCTTTGGCACTCAAGTAAAGACATCGAGATTAGACTTTTGAAGATTTGGCTGCCCAACAATTCAACTGAATAGGATATTAATCAATTTACAAATGGCTGAGGCAAAGGAGACTGAAAGCACCTGCTAACTATCTTCTTCCCAAACCTTTCCCTGGTATCAAATCCCTCACACTCTGCAATAAAGTCAAAATACCCAAAGCATTCAAGTTAGAATTCAATTTATTATACAATTTAAGTTTAGTCATTTTGTGGTTCGTGCTAGCAGACGGACATGACAAGGAGGGCACCTTCATACACAGTGGAGAGCCCTTTGTGAGCATGAATTAATTGCGTTCTGTCTGTGTGCACATGGTGTCGTAAAACTATTCGCAGTGCAAAGAAAGAAGTGTCCGTGTCAACAATTGACGAAAACAGTGTCAAAAAATTTCAATTATACGCTTCTATGAGGTTAATTATGAGGTTAATTATAATGTACAGTGAGTAAATGAAGGAAGGGATTGCAGATGGTGGAAAACGAATGTGTTTGTCTGTCTCGATATATTCCAGTGTCTGTATATCAAAATGGGTCTGCGTAGTAAACAAAAACGCTTAACTTCATAAATATATGAACTATGTTTGGCCGCCCATGAGTACACATTTGTCGTACATGTATTTCAAATAACTGGATGGTGTATGTGGCTGCAATGGGTGCTTGTGTTGTTGTTAATGAAGGAGAATTTTAGTCAGTGTAAACCTACAGAGCAGCATGGCACAAAAGAATAAGAGGAAGACTATGGACAGGAAGATCATACTGCCACAAAAACTGCTGCACCTGATTTTCAGTCTATCAACAAACAGTATAAATCTTTCTTGTTGGATACCCTACAACCTGGTACTCTCCTTTTCCATGGCAGGAAGACTATAAGTGGAATTGGATGCTTCCAGTAAGTTATGACAATGAGGCATTGCCTACTAAACCAGGGCCCTAGAAATGGAGCACCTCACCGGACTGCAGCTTTTGTTATGGTTGTTAATTACACCAGTGCTCTTCCCGCTTCAACATAAAAATGTCTGCAGTGGAAAAGGTTTATTCATCGACTTCGATCTTTGTTATTGAATGTTTTAGTTCACATTTCAAGCTGAGCTGAAACTTCTGCCCTTTGCTGTTTGGGACAGGTGCAGAAAGCCTTGGAGCGAGGCCAAGAATGATTGAAGATTTGAGAAAAGGGGAAAAAAGAAAAAAACAATCAACAGTTGAAAACATTAGCTTTTTCTCCATTTTCTTACAGCAGCCCCATCCCATCTCATCCCGTCATCCCCACTCCACCTTCACTCCCTTTTTTCACACCCTAATCGTTGAGACTTACAGAAAAATCAATTTCCACTACCCAGCGGAGAGGCCCAATGTTTCACCACTGTGTCTGATTGATGACGCGCAGACGCCATCTCACACACCGCTGCTTTTTATAGCACCTCAGAGTTGGTCGCCATTCAGCGCATTTTTATGGCAAATAATAACAGGAGATGTAATAGCTATTCCCTGTGGAGAGTAAATCTGAGCAGGGAGACAAGAGGATGGCCCGCCCAGACAGCTGGAGGACAGTCCCACGTCAACAAGTTACTTAGGCTGAATGATTGGGTACACGGCTGTGAAGGGCTCGGGGCAATTCAACAATCAGACATGAAGGCTGTTTCTAAGATCACTGGCATCCAGTCTGAGCTTTTAGTTCTTTAGGTGACAACAATGCCTGCTCCTCTAATGCTGCACAGTGGCTAATCTAAAGTGGCTCAGGGCCCACTTTATCAGGTGCTTCCACACAGGCAATCATATGACTTAAAGCTCAATACATACCAGACAGCATGCATGTGCTTTCAGGAATGGGCACATCAGTGAAGTGCATTCACGCGGGCAAAGCGAGAGAGTCACGCTACACTCCTGAGATTTTCACACACCCTTAAAAAAAATGGTGTGAAAACAAAAGCACCCCTATGCTGACAACTCTGAATGACCAGACAACAGTCAGGCCAAATTACAAACCAACACGGCGGTGGGATGCAGTGAGGTATCTAACCAGCTAAAGTGAATGAAATGATGAGGCTACAGTGGATTCACGATGAGCAAAGTGCTGAACATCACTTTGTTTTAAGTGGAAACAATCTGATCGATAGATTCTCTTTCTAAGGCTCAGTAAATTTATATCGAGTTCAACATCTGATGTGAATTTGTACCACTGATCTGTTGCGAGCTGCCACAAAAGCGCTGACCTAAGCTCAGCGCTGACCTAAACTCAATTTAAAATGATCCTACTTGTATTTTATCATCTTGTCTCGTACGTTCGTTCTCTGCTGAATGGGAAGTAATAGTAATCACCACAGGATCAACAGAATTTCTGGGTTCAGTCCCACATGCAGGAAATGCAGGAAAATGAGATAACGCTGCAGCTCGCAACTAAGCTGGTAATTCCTCTGTAAATGTAATTTGACTGTATTTTATTTGAATTTAGAGTGTGATTATAGTTAGGGGGGTAATAAGAGGTAATACGCCAGATTTTTTACAAGAAACAAAGAAATATTTATACTCTGAAGGAACCATATTTCTCCATATTACATCATAAATACACTGTACTGTACTTTTTGGGGTGAGGCCTGTTTTATGGAGTGGATTCATCTTGCCTTTTATTTTATCTGTATGTTTTTGTCATCTTTATTTAATGTGTGTGTGGCAGAGGCGTGGTCTCTGGCCTGCTGCAGAGGAGAGGTGACGCAGTGAGCTCACGGGGCGGGACGGAGACAGGTGAACAGCTGATTGTCAACCTGACAGCTGTGTGTGTGTGTGTGTCTGTGTGTGTGTGTTAACAGTGACAGCCAGCTGAGTGTGGGGCGACTAAACAGGAGTGACTGCATCGTGGGCAGGACAGCTGTCAAAAACCGCAGCAGGAACTTTGGGTCGCAAATAAACGGGTCGTCGTACCCAAACTGAGGTGGCGTGTCACGAGTGGTCCTTCACAGTGTGATTTCTGTATTTAATTGAATGCAATATGTTGATGTTCATAATGGACGTTCCATCTTTCAATTGTTCTTTTATTTTACCAGTATAAATGTGATACACACTGTTCTCCATTAACAACTTACAAGAAAAAGTAAATACCATCAAAATCTTGCTGGCATATGTGACCTTATAAAGATGGCTCCAAGTCTAACTTTATTTTTATTTTTTTTCCACAGTCACTGTTCAAACACAACCTTCAAAAGGAGTTTCTCCTTCCTGTAAAATACCCAAAAGTTAGAGAGGTTAAGCCTTAATGTACTCATAATTGTACTTATGTACGCAGTACTAAAATAAATCATTTTTGTCTCCTTTCTTGTAAAATACCTGAAGTTATACAATACTTAAAATTAAATCTGCATTATTAAAAATGACTTATAGTATAATATTTTTCTTGTTTTCCTGACTTCTTACCTGTTTATTTTAGTATACCTACCCTTTAAAGGTGAAAATACTTGCATTT
The DNA here is from genome assembly GCA_015108175.1 of Pelvicachromis taeniatus. NCBI lineage: Eukaryota > Metazoa > Chordata > Actinopteri > Cichliformes > Cichlidae > Pelvicachromis > Pelvicachromis taeniatus. The sequence goes on along the minus strand of VURO01049495.1, from coordinate 45,594 downwards.
TAATTTAGAATAAAAAACATTTAAAAAAAATAACAGGGCCATTACCCCCTTAGTCACAGGCTGTATTATGAAGTGTTTCTGAAAACATCAATAGTGCATTGCTAAACAGCACATAAAGAAGCCAGAGGAGACAAAGAATTGTGTGATTTAAATGTCCATTGAAGCCCAGAGCTTCAATGAACTCACAAAGACATTACCCTGCAGAGATGGATGTGAGAATGCAGATGTATGACTCAGTCATTTGAAAGTGTTTAACCTGCCGCTCTCCTCATATAAACTCTTAGTAATGTCTCATTGCACCCATGTGAGAATACAACAGGTACTGGTCCAGAGTGTTGTTGTCATGCCTCCTGCCCTCCGAGGCAGCTTCCTCACCGAAAGACAAAAATAACTCATAATTGATTCCCAGTAGTGATAATATGTCTGATCAGAGAATCTCCTGGTGTGTATTAAGTGGTAGAAAGGCCAACTACAGTATGAACAATTTCAGCGAGTCAGCAGACAAAAATATTAGAGCACGATGGAAACTTTCTTCCTATTAAAATTCCCCTTTCTTAACATTTTTTCCACAATGTGGTAATAGTTAAGTGACAACAGAGGGAATAATGAGTGCCACTGTTTATCTCAGTTTGGAAAAATGTTAAGCAATGGTAGAAACTGGCATTCTGGTGCATTTTTTATTGCCAGTGTTCTGGAAATTTAGTAAAAATTTGCTTTTAAATTCAGATGGAAACTTGTCTGTTGGCAGCATTGAAAACAGGGCCTTGTTACATAGTGTTAACGCTGTGTTGTGTGGTTCTTTCACAGACTCGGGAACTATGTTGTGCTGCTGCATTTTCATGGATACAGTCGCCTTTTCTGAGCACACAAATGAATCATTGTTAAGATCACAAAAGTTTCATCTCCTAATATCAGGTGCTGCAGATGTCTTTGAATATGAAAAGCAAGCCTGGGGAATCGGTTTTGTCATCTCAGAATGAAAGTCTCATTTTGCCACAAACTAATCTCGCCGCAGTCAAAGGACACTGTCCCACTCACAGGCGGTTACATCACCACCGAGCATATAACACCACCTGTGTGGTAGGAATGGGCACGGAGGTGCCTCGAGTTTATTACCTTTAAGCGGAGTAATAAATTTGCATTTGGACTGTGGAAAAACAGCGTTTGCTTGTTCTTCCTTAAATCTACTCAAATGCCAATGAGCAAGGCACTTAATCTGAGGTGCTACTGCTGCTGCTTCTCCATAGGGGGAAAAATTGTCTTGCCCTTAGTTAAACTGTAATTTAAAACTGGAAGAGGAAAAAGGCGAAGGTTTGGCTCGGCCCACCAGAGTTAAAAGCATGCTGCAGCAAGCTGGTGGCTCAGTATCAGAGATACAAGCTGGTAGACAGAGTGTAATGGCGAGGGCAGTGATTCCTTGGCACACATTATGGCCATTAATAGCATCATTGGGATGCCAGCGAGTGGCTGAGCCCCGCTGCTGCTCAGGTGCAGCCACTTCTGTCCAACAAATCTTCTCTTTCTGAAATGAACATTTGCAGCAGATTAAAAAACATCAGGAAGCATTTTTGATCACAGCGTCCCTCAAGAGGTGACACGGCAGCTCCACCTACCTGCACAGTCTCCTAATATGAATCCTTGTGATGACATGAAATAAGACAACTCTGCAAGCTCTCACGAAGCGTGCCGGGCCTCAGCTGTTAAGTGTAAATGAAAAAATAAAACGATTGGAATCTTGCCAAATTTTCACAGACACTAATAATGGTATATTATATATCAAACATTATATTAAGGTCAATAATCATTTAAGGTTTGAATGTGCAGTGACAGCGTGTGCAAATGCTGCTTCCATTGACGCGCTCCGAGTCTCAGCTGCTGACTTTGACTTTTTACACTGCGTGTGAAAATGTGTTTGAAAAGTGCGAGTTGAGACATCTCTCCGCTATCTCTCTCTGCAATCCAATAAACCTGAAACGCAATTGAAATGTCATATTGAATAGCGTCAGTGGCTGCTACCGGCGCCCGCAACTGCATCTACAGTAAGTACTGAGACAAACAACGCTTTAACAATCTTTATTTATCCAGGGAAGGATTTTGCTGAGTGCGCAGCCTCTCTGAACACATTCATACAGCCCTGTGCACTCACACCTGGGAGCTGTCACACACATCTGCAGACGGCCGCTCGCACTGTGCTGCAATCTGTCGAGCGGTTCGGCTGAAGCAAATACAATGTTAAGGTCACTTTTGGTCAGACAGTCCAATAACTGCATCAAGATTGGAATAATATTATCAGCCTGCACAGCGCTGTCCTTTAGCTTCTGAACAACAACACAGCCTGGTGCTTGTGCCTCTCTGTCTTACACTGTGTTGGACAGAGGCTTGCAGGCTAATGAAGCTTTTTAAACCGCTGGGGAGATTTGCCTTTATTTCAATCTGCAAATTAGCACCGTGGCCCATTTGAGTCTGTGAATTCTTTAGGTGCTGCAACAACTCTGTATATTCAGATCTCAGCAGTCGTGTCACGATAACTGAGACAAATAATGTCCAACACTCCAAAATCTGGCTTTATGAGTCGAGTTGCTGCAAGATGCTGGATTCAAAGACATCACTGCTTCCATGAGAGCTGTTCAAAAAAGTGCCAGCTATTCTCTACGACAAAGAAACACATTAGAATCTAAGAGTAGAGTAGGTCCTTGTTTGTAACGTTCACATGTACAAGAATGCACATGCATGCACACAAGCAAGGGAATAATGAGCTGCCCTCCTGCAGCTGCTTTAATGCCACTACACCGCAAGAAATGTGCCAATGTTCCTGCAAATTCTGAGCAAGAGCGGCCGCGTGATTTGCTAATTGGACCTCCTGAACAAAGAAGACGTTCAGGGGCGCTTTTTTTATTTAGGAGAAAATTGCAAAAATGCCTGAAACCTCATTCACCTCTGAACCTACATCCAAGGTACAAGATGAACACTGTGGCATGCGTAACCATGTCGATCAGGGATGCACATCATGACAGGAGGATGAGAAAATAACTACTGAAAGTCAGGAAAACAAGATGGACAAGTTTGACCATGTCACTATAGGTCAAGACCAACAGCACAGTTAATAGACCGAGCCTCCTGCCCAGCGGATCTAGTCTGTGTGGAGCTTTTCAAGCTTTTATTACATCACCGTCATCACTGGAGATGTTTTAGGGTTATCCACTGGTCTGTCTGTCTGTCCACTTCTCACGAATCTCAGTCACATCCTTGAGATTTATCTAAGATAAATCTGGCACTGGTTCATTTTGACGGATATTTTGACCATTAATCCAGAATTAATTTATCATTACTATCAAATGTAATCTTAATTTTTGAATTGAGGTCTTTTTCAGTTCCGTTGCCACAGGTGTAGGAAATCAAGCACCGAGCCAGGCAGTGCATCTTCACAAAGGTTTGTGAAACAGCGAGTCAGAGAAGAGCTCGCTGACTTCTTTCATTCTAGATCTTCTCTGATAAACTGTAAATGGCTTTTTTTAAGGAATTTAAGAACGGCACCTTTACAGTCTTTTTCCTGTAAGTCTCGATTAAATGCTATGATGACCGAATAAATGTGTTCCAAATCTCCTGTGGCACAAAAACTGTACGCCGGGAGCTTCATGGCATGGGCTTCCACGGCTCAGCAGCTCCTGTAGGTGTAACGTGTAGGTGGCCTAGTCCTTTTGTCCATATAGTGCATCTCCAGAAGGTTAAAGGTCAACTTCACTGATATTTATAGTTTCCTGCAATAATACTCCCTGCACCTTATATAATAGCCATAAGTTAGCCCATTTTAGAAGGAGATTGGGAGCCTGTTTCATATTATATAAACTAACCTTGTGGTAACTGTGTAGCTATCTGAAAGCACTTGTGGTTTACAAACTGTGGCTGCTGTCTAGTAACATCCATAGTTAAAGCATCCTCCTCTGTCGTGGCCACAGTGCTGTGTCCTATCAGAATCAACACTGTTGCCAAATAGAAATAATACTACTTTTTATTAAATTCCTTTAAAGGCTTCACTACATGTGCAGGATTAATCCGGACACATGTGGTTGCAACCTTGACTGGCTTGGAGAGGCATGCAGACAACAGTAATGGGAAACAAATCGAATGCTGAATATATAAACTCGATCCCCTTAAGTTAAACCTCAACAGCTGTCGTTACAGATATTTTCAAGCAAAGGTAAGGTCTCTGTAAGGAATCGGGCTTTGTTGATGGAATGAGATGTTGCACATCTCCATCTCCATCTCACCACATCCCCCAAATGAACTTCATATGTAGAAAAATGACAAAGAAACATGATTTAAAGATGTACTGCCATCATTTTGTGCGCACGAATACGCTATTATTTCAGCAGAGGAAAGTTCTGCGTGTAACAAAAGGAGGTAGAGCAGTCTTATAATTCTGGTTATCAGGTTTGTATTGTTCTGATGTAAATGGTTAGAAAAGGAGGACGGGGAAGTTACTGACTCACCAGTTAGAAGCGTTCCCCTCCATCCTTTGTTAAAAAGCATCACAGTCCAGCAGAGTCGGTCACCACAAAAATGAGCATACTGTGTGCCATTTGCTGATGTCGCTGGGCATTACACTTGTAATTTTTCAAATAGTTAACTACTGCACGGTGCCATTTGGAGCCGCCGACATGCAAAATGCGCAGTGCAGGCTTAAAAAGTCGAACTGGCCCAATTTTTCATCTTGCCTCTCCTTGGCCTGCTTTCTATATTTGTGTTTACAGTAACAACAACAAATGTATCTTTTTCCACACGTAACTTTCTTCCAGTAATTCATCCCAGTAAGCCACAGATGCTGGATTTGTGCACTACAGTGTCGTTTGAATCGCACTACTCTTTGCTGCTACTAATCGACAAACAGATGATTAGAGAAACAGGAAATCCTTCCACGCACATTTTTTAAGGTCCCCGCTCTGAGGAACATGAATGGGCAGGGTAAAGTAGGGTAAAGCTGGCAGGAGAATGTGTCTGAAGTGTCCTTAGAGAGCAGCGGATCTCAGGCGGGCTAAACTGCTGTCAAGTTCATCGATACTGGCTTTACACCACAGTGCACAAAGACAGCCAGAGTCCTAGCTCCAGGCTCCCACTTTAAACAACTCCAGAGCCTGCTATCGAACTGCTCTGGTCGGCTGTCAATATCGCTTCAGTCTGTCTCTCTCTTCACAGCTTTTATCCATGGCAGTGTGTTTGAGTTCAGGGGGCTTGAGTGAGAAAGCATTCTCATGACTGCAGAGAGGCACAGGAGTGTGTCGTTCCTTTGTGGTACAGTCAGAAAGGGTATCCAGCCAGCCTTGTGTGTGTACCTCCCTTGTGTTGGACTCTAACTGGATTTAGGTCCTGAAAGTTTCTCCTCCAGCTCTACTCTTTCACACCTGATTTAGACACCTTTAAAAAAGGGCTGTACATTTTCGTGACACCTTAATTAGATCTGGCGTGAAGCAAAAACCTGCACTTCGACCCACATCACCTGCTATCCCTGAAGAGGAAATGAATCATGTCCCACATTCAGCCAGTCAGACGACTTCACAGCTCGCACATAATTCATTTGTTGGGTTTTTCTAAAACCCTCCTTCTTACAAGCAAATATTAAGATCAGCTCATATGAGACGTTTTTACAACAAACCTCTTAGACGAGAGTACATGTTTTATTTTAGGACTCCACTCGACTAAGCTTTGTAAGGAGTTGAAGATTAAAATAATATTTATTTTACACTAGGGCTTGGAGCAGTACCTCAAGTTGTACCAATATCTCCTGCATGGCTGACCTTTGCAAACGTGCTTGGACATCAGGTGGGTGGGGCTTCTGCAGGTTGGAGATGATCATATTAGGGATATCCCTTCTCTCTGACATCACACGGAGCAGCGAGTAAAAAAAAGTCTTAAATTGTGAGTTTACAGCAGTGTGAAGCTCATACGGTTTACCTGCACAGACACCAACCTCGTTATTTTTGCAGATGAGCATCGAACATTTTAACAAGACTCACTGAGGTTTACAATTTACTACTTTATAAACGAGTAATGCTACACGTTTGTAATATTAAGGTAATATTAAGGTTGCATAAGCAGTCATGCTTCGTTTTCTCTCCTTCCTCTCGCCAAACTTAAATCTCACTCACAGAAAATGATGCTAACTGCTGAAAACAGGAATATGTCATATAATTTAAAAACAATACTGGAGTAAGGTTATGTTGAAGCTAGATTTTTAGTTACTCGTGTTATTACAGAACACGGTTTTACAGCTGGACTTGTAATGCGTTTTATTCATGAGCAAAGTCTGTTACGTGCATATTAACAAATTCAAGCAAATTAGAAGCTTTCACTGAGAAATGAGAAACACCCATGCTCAATCCTGTGAGCATGCTTGGGTGTGTGTGACTACACTCCAGACACAGCAAGAGTTGTGAAGAGCACTTATGAAATCTCCAAGGGTCACGAGATGCTAAAGAGGATGCATGGATGTGGAATAACACCTGCAGGGGAGCTCTTGTGGGGAAATACATGCTCAAGGATGGAGGAACAGGCTCAAGTCCCAGAGGGGGAGCGAATGTATTGCTACATTTCCCATCATTCCTAATGTGTCAGGCCTGTTTCGGCTTCATGTGACAGCCTTAAAGCCTGATGGAGCGTGGCCTCCAGCATCAGCAGCTTCTACCGCCAAGCCTCTCACCTTCTCTCATTTAGGGGCATTGTCTCTCGATGAGTATCATTTGTCACCATTGACTTGCTCCATGCAGACACCTGTGCCGGGTGTCTTTTCCTCTTTTTTTTGCAGCCCTAGCCCATTTCCACAGTTGGTAAACAGCTAAATCCCTCTCCCAATCAATGCAGCCTATTTAACTTGAGCTATTGACTCGGCTGCCTCTCGACAGACTTGAGAGGCTGAAAAAAATACAAACAAATTAGACGGGTGAGGAAGAACAACAGAAATGGTGGCACAGACTATGAAAAGTCACATTTTCAATAATGAGCTTTTGGCAGCAGGAGGGAACAAAGTGACAGAGTAGAGGCGAAGGAGAGTAAGAAGCGAGGGAAAACAGAGGAGGAATCGATCGATGCGAACAGATAATCACCAGGCTTTTGTCCCAATGTGTAAAGAGTGTGACATTGCAGTGGTGGGCACGGCAGGGAAGAGATCAATGGGCTGCTTTTTGTTGATCCGTAATCCTTAACTATCTATAAGTAATTAACCTTCAGAGGAGAATGCAGGGAAGAAATAAATGGAGAAATTAGAGGGGGAATAGCAATGAGCAGAAGTAAAAAAACCAGAAGCTACCTTGCACTCGCCAGATAACGGCACTGGAAACCAAATTAATAGTTGTCTCCAGTGCTGCCTCTGCAGTTCGCAGCATCTGATTCGGTTTTGTTTCTGTCAGACTGCATTGGCTGCAAGTGACTGCGTCTCCCTGTGGTCCTCAGACGATGATAAAAAGAAAAAAAAAAAATAATGGCTGCTTTTAGAAAAGTGGAATCTAATCTCGACTTGAAAGCACATGCTTGACATCCAGTATTTTTTTCCTGTTTTATTCTGGTTTCAGGGGAGGATCTAGTGTGGTCTTATCATCTGTGGCCTGATGAGTGAATCCTCTCCCAAAGCCTGTCTTGAGAAGATGAAGAAGCGTGATCCTATTAGGAGTCAGAGTGCCCTCTGTCGGTGCAAGAAAAACAAAGACAGTGGCACCTCTTCAGGAAAAATAAATAAATAAATATCTATGAAGCATTTTCATTTGGAAACAGAAAAAACTATTTTCCCATCATTTTTGCTTTATTTGGTAGCAGGAGAAGGGAAAGGCGGGAAAACACATGCAGCAACGTGTCTGGAAGGCTGGATTCGAACCCCAGTAAGAACTCAGCGCTGATACATGGCACGCTCTCTACCCGGACGCCCGTGCCCCTTTCTATTTTTAAACTGCTGTAGGTGTGACAATCTCAGCTTCACGTGCAACCGGTACAGTTCAATGAACACAGCACAGTCACAGTGGTATCTATACAGGGTTTAATGGCACACAAATGCCCATTCAACACATCACAATCCACTCAAATCAAATGAAATCAAATTCTTACTGATCTCTGCTCATCAGAAAACCCATTCACAATGTTCAAGTTAGCAAAAGGCTGATCATGTTTCTGAAATTTGTCACATTCATACACAATGATACAACAGAGTGGCTTTACGAGAAGAAAACAGTATGTGGAGTAATGGATGTCATTAGTGATTGCAATATGGCCACTGTAGAAAGCTTTTAGCGAGTAAATATAATGGTAAAAATTACAAACGTCATTATAAGCAATGACTGCAATTTTGGTAAATTATGGTAATCCGGTAAAAACAAAGCACTAAAGGTACTTTCTCATAAACTTAAATGGCAAAACGTACAATTATACAACAACAAAGACATTAAAACAAAAAAAAAGAAAAGAGGAAAGACTTTATTTAGGCTCTGCAGTGTGGCTTGAGGACACATTCCAGTGGATAGCAATCTGAGCTGAGAGCTCCTACTTCATCTATCAGCGTGCGAGAAAGTCAAGTGTAAATCTTGGCTGGAGGAAACGCTTCTTCTTCACCAAAAGGGACACCTGAACATTTGGAGGAGAAAAGAGAGATCAACCTGTGGCACAAAACATTTAAAAGTGGGAAAAATAGCCAAGATAACGTTCTGCTACAGCACTTCATACATTCAGAGTCATGACTTCAGTCCGATTTAAGGTGGATTCCTGCAGCCAGGCAACACTGCTCTGACTAAACCCTGGAGCTGAAAATGTGTGTGAGGTATACTGACCATCCGATGTAGCACTGGCACAGGTTTTCATGTGAGGTGGCTTGTTTGATGAGGAGCTCTACTTGTGTCGGCACATCCAGCGTCTCATCATGGGAGAAGTCACGACCTACAGGGGACAAACTCTCGTCACAGATCTGCTCCGGTAAAATCAATCAGCAAAGACTCGACTTTGTCCAGACATCACAAAGGTGCTTTTAGGAAAGCGTAAGATCTGAAAAGTTCTCTCCTCTCTGTTATGTTCCCGTTTGTGATTCTGCTCTCTTGTTGTTAAAGCTCTGCTGAGCTTTAGTTAGAAATGTATGCGAGGGACTTGGGACTCGTTCTGTTACAGAAGGATGCTGATGGAGTGCAAAGTCCCTGCTTATACAAGAAGTTTAACAAAAGAAGTATTAACCTCCGGTACAATGGGACTATTGTATTTAAGGCACTGCACTTATGTGTACTAATTATTCATACATGTTTATCATTTACTTACTGAAAAAAAAGAGGGCACTTTAGAGACAGGAGAGTGAAATGTGCAGTAAAAATTTCCCACTTACCCGTAAGTTTGTCTCGCACTCTGTTAATAATCTGAATAGCCTTCTTGTTGAGTGCCTCAGGTTGTACCAAGCCATCTCCAACTGAAAACACACACACACACAAATACTAGCATCAACAACTACTGGCAACTTTAGAAAAACAAATTACGCTTTGTCTATACCGAACCTGCTGGCAGCTAAAGGAAATCAAAGCAGATTTGTGTCCTGCCTTACAACAGCGCAGTGACTTGCAGCGATCATTATGACACTGAGTGCTCAGTATTTTGATGGCAAAATAAGCAGAGCAAACGTAAAAGCTGTAATACAACAAAAAATCACTTAAGTCTGAATAAGCAGGTAACTCACTGAAGGAGTGAATCGACTCGGGCACTGTGGTCCCTGCTTTCTTGTGCGTGGTTTCTCCAAGGTCAATTCCCTCAAGAGCCTCTGTAGATGACGCCACATAGAGATTTAAAACAACATGTATTTGCTTTATCAAGTAGAAAACTGAACATAGCTGTGGCTACAGCTTGCACTGGAAACTGACCCACTGACTGCCCTGCGGTGTACGAGTCGGTCCTGGTACGGGAACGCTTGGTGCCTTTGGTGTTTGCTGTGGGCGACACGGGAAAAATGTGCATTTACAAACATGCACGTGATAAAAACTCCTCTGTTGTATATTTCATTTACCTCACGGGAAGGACCACCACCTCTCTGGCTGTCTTAAAGACAGACAAACTCTGGTTTCTTCAACAGTTACATGTACTATTCATTAAAAAGGGTCACATTTATATAAAAGGTCTCGCTCTTTATGTCATTCCCAAGATTTATTCTACCCATCAGTGACCTGAAAGTCACGTTTCCTGCTGCTTTACATTAAATGGGTCATAGCGCTGGTGGCTATTGAGCAAACGGCTATAGTAACACACACTGTAGCAAATACACTAATGAGCGTTTAACTAATGCAGCCTTAAGTCCCTGTAAGGAGACAACTGTTTTATGTACAGATCCCTGGCTTCTTATTATTTCTTAAATATACAAACCCCAAAATGCTCAACTCCTTTATAATCAAAGTGACATATTCCACTTTTTTTTGCTTAAATGTCTTGCTAAAGGCAACCATAACAGTATTAGCAGAGAAGGTGCCACAGAGATTTATTCACTCTGTACACTTGAGTTTAACCAGTGACCTTTAGATGTCTGAAGCACTTCATTAACCGTTTCCCTCGAAAACACAAGCTAAGCAGAAGTCCGGTGCAGCTTGATGCGAGTAGATTTAACGCTCCCCACTCTTCACCGCCACAAAAACAAGTCTTTCAGCTTGAACAAGTGTAATCTGCTCTGACTTTAACCAAACTGTTACCGGTCTGAGCTGGTATGCTGCTGCGGTTATGTGAGGCTGGAATATGCTGATCTGTCTGTTGAGAGTAAGTGAGGCTCCACTAACATCTGTACCCAGTTTAAACAGCTGGCATTTCCTTACTGTCCATGAGCCTCCAGTTGAGCAGCGGGTCGTAGACGAAGGCCTCCAGCACAGCCATGACGCTGTCCCGGTGCTCCCTCAGCACCTCCATCACTGTGTGGCACGTGATCCTGTAGTTACCGTCCAAGCCCGTCACCTGACATGCACGACATTTAGGATTTAGGTTTCCATTCTGTGTCTGCACGTTACAGAATGATCAGTGTACTTCTAAATAATGATCCAATAACATGTTCTGAGTTTAGTAGCAGAACAGCTGCGCTGTTTGTATTTAGGAGGCTGAAATATGTTTTAAGAAGATTTCATATGTCTAACTACAAAAATAAAATGGAAAAACAACCCCTAAAAACTTTTGCAGTAGCTTAAAGAACAAAACTTAAACCTCTTACAATGCAGAATTTAATTTCTTGATGCTTTCATTTTTAATTCCTTTTCTTCCTTTGCTCATTAAATTCAAGGCACAGTGAGTCACGGCTTCTGATAAAACTCTGCACAGTCAGAGAAGACTAATTATTATTTGGAATAAAATAAAGAAGACAAAGAAGCAGCAGCTCAGGCAGGATTCACTTCAGTAGAGGAATATTTGTCGTGTTTAAGGGTGGGGCCTTTGACACCGGAATAAATTGAATGTACTAGAAAGGCTTTTCTGTTGCAGATACTCCGACTGTCTAACCTAATGAAACGGGATTCTAACTGCTTTAAGCTCGGCCACAGGGAGGAGTGAAAGTGGGATTTGGCAGGTGGCGAAACCCTAAGATCAGCCATAGCGCTGCAGCAGAGAAAAATGACTTGCCTTAAAATAACTCCGACATTGATTTGAACTGTGGGCTCCGGCAGATTTTTCTTTGTGCCCGCAAAAGCTTTGATCAGCTGACCAAAGCCAAATTCTCTTGGCTCTCAGGTTTACCCTCTGTGTGTGTTTAGTCATCTACATATTTTGCATCACGAGTGTTTTCAAACCCCTGACTACAATGAAGCTAGATTAAAGTTGGAGGTTGGCAAGTGACACGAACGAGCATCATCATCCTAAATTCTGAGGATGTAACTGAGGATGTAATCCCTGAGCTAACCTAACCGTGATAATGGACAAAACAGCCTGTGCTGCATCAGGGCAACACAGTCTGTGACTAAAATTTACCACAAATACAAAATTTCGTTTTTTTGTGGTCGTTCCTCTGCGTGCTGGAAAGATACTTAACCAGCTTTATTAATATCTGCCTGTGCGAACAAACGACAAGGAAAAGGTAAGAGGAGGGGTGACACTGCTCCATAACATCAGGCACAAGAAATGCCAGGCTGTAAAGACTCATGACCACACGTGGTGTTACAGTGAGCGCACTTTAACACACTTTATAGTGTTTGTCACACATCAGCATAGTCGTATACCTCCATAGCATTGGTTAGCATCCTAGTCAGTCGGAAGGGAATCTTTTCAGGGAACTTTTCTCTGGTCATGGCCACCTGTTAGAAATGTACATAGTAAGTTTCTTTTAAATCAATATCATAAAAATTTGCAACATATTTAATACAAATCTCCTCTCACCTCAAAACAGTCTCCAAAGTCGATGTGTAGGATCTTGCCGCTTAACCGGTCTAACATCAAATTGGATGGATGTCTGGAGAACAGAAACGTCATCTCCTCAGTAATGTTTTACTATTTTCTTTGTGGCCATTCTAACACTTTTTTAAAATTAACACAGGTTTTTCAGTCTTTTGTTTGAGAAGCTCACCTGTCACCCAGTCCGAGGATGTAGCCCACCATGGACATCACAGCCAGGGATCGGGTGTAGTTTGTCCTCCTGTCGAACCACACCTGTAGGAGAAATAACATTTGCGTTCGAAGTGCTCCTCTGGGTCATAATATAAAAATATTGTGGGAAATGAAACAGAAATCTCTGGCAAGCTGCTGAACACATCTTTCCAGACACTTAAACACGTGGAGCATCAGGTACACGGGGTACTAAAACTGATTCAATTTGATGGTCTCTTAGTGAAATCCTGCAGAGTCAGTGCTTTAAAAGTAGAACAGATAACCCAGAAAACCCATTCTTTGGGGAAAACAACAATTTTATTTCACTACACCTGTATCCCTCGCAGTAATCAGAAAAATGAGAAACTAGAAAGACCTACTTTGCTTGGTGTGCATCTAATGAAAACCTTTCCCAAAGGAAGCCCAGTTTTGAGGCGAAACAGTATTTTATTGAGGAGGATACGTTAATTCAAAGGTAGAAGTTATCGGATCTATAATTAGACTCTCTTGACATTTAATCCAAGGACCACTGAATGCATAAAGATAGACAGTGAAAGGATCAAGTCCCCTCCATCCTCCTGTGCACTGCTGACACAATAAAGAAGTGGAGCATTTTACCTCAGAGCTGGGGCTCTTGAGCCACAAGAGCTTGGCCAGGTCGTCTCCGGCTGTGTTATTGACAGCATGTTCAAACACCTCCACCTTCTCCATCAGCGTCAGGTGGTCATAGTCTGGAGCCATCTGGAGTGACAGTTGAAAGTCTTTAAAGTCCTTCACTATTCACTATTTACAAATTCAAACAATTAGTAAGAAGCATAGGTGATGGACAGAATATAAAGATTAATAAAAATACATGTAAGAGCTCAAGTAGTCTCATTTTAATTTGAGCTGTCACCCTCACCGTGTTTGATTGTATTCAAAATGTAGCTGCTTACTAATATAAGAAAAGACATTTCCAGCATAGTGGCACGGTGGTTAGCACTGTTGCAAGCAGCAAGAAGGTCCTGAGTTCAATTCCACCATCAGGCCGGGGTGTTTCTGAGTTTGCATGTTCTCCCCGTGTTTGCGTGGGTTCTCCCCGGGTACTCCGGCTTCCTCCCACAGTCCAAAGACATGCAGTTAGTGGGGATAGGTTAATTGAAAACTCTAAATTGCCCATAGGTGTGAATGTGAGAGTGACTGTGAGTGCGACTGGTTGTCTGTCTATGTGTGTTAGCCCTGCGACAGACTGGCGACCTGTCCAGGGTGTACCCCGCCTCTCGCCCCAAGACAGCTGGGATAGGCTCCAGTGCCCCCCGCGACCCTGAAAAGGATAAGCAGCTGAGAATGAATGGATGGATGGACATTTCCAAATGTTAATCAAGTACTTTGAGGAATAAATCGCTGTCCTTAAATATCTGATATTTGGTTTCTTTCGGTTTTTATTGAGACTGGAGACCTGCACGAGACAGCTGGGATAGGCTGCCCTGTTAGGAATATTTAAGTTTAACTTGGAAGATTTTATTTTATTTTTTTAACTGGATGTTTAACCAAAGGGCAGACACTCTGTTTCTGAAACGAATTGAACACAAGTGGAACATACAGAATATAATCCCCCAAAATCTCACATGTTCAGCATGTTAGTATGTTTAAAATGAAAAGAAAAAATCTGATTCGTCTGATGAAAAATCATAAACTGGGTGCAAATTGAGCAAATCTTTTTTTGGTTTTAAGGCCCTGTGAACCTCACACTATAAGCCACATTCACCCATTTGCTGTTTCTATCACAGACACACTCACACACAGCTGAAGTGCAGTTTTTGTGCTTCATCATTTTTCCCCAACAACATCTTTACATGAAGACTGCAGGAGCCAGGCCACTGACCTTCCCCCTCGATCCTGGTATGGGCCAAGAGCTTTTACTTTGTGCAGTGACGCTTTAGCAAAGAAAATTATGTATTTTGTTGTTCTCCTTTGACTAATTAGGAATTCCGGGGGAGTGATATGCAGTTAATTTGTGACAATTAAGGATCTGTGACTATGTTTTCACAAAGAGTGATTGGTATTCATCAATATAATCACTGGAAACAGATGCTTCCTCAGCTCTGATGAATCTATTTAGTGTGGATAGTTTTATATGAAAATGACAATTTTATAAATGAATGGGGCCAGCTTGTTGGCATGAAACAGAAAAAACATGTGAGTATGTTCAGCCAATAACACATTAAAATGTATTTAGTAAGACAGGAAGTTCATTCATCGTGTGAATGTGTTTTTTCGTGACAAAGGGAGCTAACTGGGTGCGATCAAACAGGGTAAATAAGCACATAGTTGGAGAGAAAACATACACAGACTGTTTTCACTTATACAAACAGTGGAAATAGATATCCAACTCATTTTAGCAGCAGTTCCTCACCCTGAGCATGATGCGATGTTCAATGTTGAGCAAAATCTTTTTCTTCTCTCTGTAGTCTCTGATGAGGGCATGCAGGGTGTCACAGTGGGGCACCCAGCCAATCAGGCCTGAGTTGGTGGACAGGGGGATCACTGCGTAGCGCTGAATGCTGATGAACACAACGCGCAGCCGGGACGAGCACAAACAACTTCGTCAGGTATGTGTGAGGTGTGTAAAACACAATTGTCTCTTGGGATGTGTGCGTGTGTGGTGATGCCAGAGTGCGCGTCTACCTGAGGTTCTTGCGCAAGGACGCAGGGTCGTTTGCCAGAAGCGTGTTAACCAGACCGAACAGCTGCATGACTCTCTCATCCTGCCTCAAGTCCTCATGGCCCTTCAACAGGAACATGAACTCGTGGCCATTACTACCTGCAGATGGGGCAATAAAATACAACAATGATGTTCTGCTTGAACAATTGAAAGAAATGCATCAATAAACTATTAATGGTTGGAATTGGCAGTGCTGGATATTTTCTCCAGAGTCACCTCCTCTGCAGCTACAGATGAGAACAAAATTATCAGCTCGCACCTCGTGACATTTAAAGCTTTTGTCAAAAATTAGCTTTTCAACAGAGGAAGAAATTATCATCATAGGAGTTCTAAATATACTGGTTTTCTTTCAAAAGTATAAATGATTTCTATTTGCACACAGTAACAATAATTTCATAAAAAAACAAAAACGACCAGGATCAATATTATTAGCCTCCCGAAAACCTGACCTTTATACCGAGCCACAGCACAAACCACTGCTGTGCAACGATGTGTTTCAACTTTGCAATGCTCAACGTTTGTAAAATCAAGTTCAAACCGAGGGTTATCTTCCAATTTACACACAGTATAAAACACTTCAGCGAGTGTTTGAGGTGTCACTTCAGAAATCAGCATGCCAAAAACTAAAGAAATCAATTTAGACTTGAGAAAAAGAATTGTTGATGCTCACAAAGCAGGAGATGGAAATACAAAGTTATCACAGCATTTCCAGAGCACCAAGAACTGGAGTGAGAAGTATCATTCTCACATACCAGTATACAGAACAAGCCCAGCAGAGGTGGAAAGTTATAGAGAGAAATTGACCTCAAAAGGGTCGTAAACACCTACAATATGATCCACAGGCCTTTCCTAATGTGCACAATGTTTTGTGTGTCACTTTTGAGGACTCACGTGTTCATACTTGTGCTAAAACCACGATCCAAAACATACACTGCTCGTGGTGAAGAACTACCTCCACAGTGAATGTTACTGACAAAGCCCTGACTTGAATCCCTTTGAAAATCTGTGGAGTGAACTAAAGACCAAGGTCCATGCCAGAAGACCCTCACATCTGGAGAGTTGCTCAGCAGATGTGCAAGAGGCATGTTGAAAACCACAACAAATTCCTGAAAGCCGTTACCCAGCAAAAGGATTCACGACTGACTACTAGCATCAGGAGGGCGAATAATTTTGAGCACAAAAACAGCAGATATGCGCTAAAGGGTTAAAGAGACTCCACATAAATGAAGCCTATGATGCTGCTGAAGCACCGCGATACTTTCAGTGTGGCTTTCAGTATGTTAATAGCTGCTGGATGAACTATAATACTGACTCAGTCCTCTTGAGCAGAATGAAGTTTTCAGCATGACAGACAGGAAAATATATTTCGCTTATCTGAATTACAGACGACGACTCTTATCTAATTGCTCCTCTATTTCATCAACATTGCACTACCTTTAATGGAGTAAACTGACGCTTCCAGTGGAAAATAATGCCTCTGCTCTATCCTGAGTCCTGAGTCTGCTTCTAATGACAACCCCAGTAAGTACAGTGTACCAGAAGAAGGAGCATCGAAAGTAAATCTAGGTTTGCCTGCAGTGGCTGACAGGTCTTAATCTGAAGTCTTGCTCCAGAGGTCAGTTGATTTATTAGCCATCATCTTTTACAGAGTGTGTTATATAACACTGATGGAATACATCAGAACAAAGTACAGCATTGTCCAGAGGAGTAGAATCACCGCCTTGCAGTTGTAACCTCTCCCCAGCAGTAAAGCTGCGGCTGTCTGTGCAGACTTTGAAGGAATTAAACTTGGTCAATAACGCGGATTCTAAAAAAACACAAAGTCCTGCGATGACGGTTCAAACAGGGATGTTGCTGCTCAGAGGCTACAAATTCTAAATCATGTATGCTTCACACACACCGTCAACCCTGCAGCACACAGAAAAAAAAAAAAAATCTATCACTGTAGTTTCAAGGTGGAAACCGCACCTCAGTGTCACCAATTCAATATCCGACTACACGTGAAATATGGTCACAATCTCCCCTTGTGTTTCTGAGGTATGGTGTTGAATAATGGCCAGAAAAGTTTCTTTTGCAGAAAATTATGTTCTCACACTGAAGTCAACCTTTGACCTTTTGGCTAGATTATCTCATCAATTTAGCATTTCTGACCTATTAGACACGTATTATTATTATCTTATATTATAGCTTATTAATTCAGTCCACTGAGACCTAGTTGATGTCTGTGGCAAAATGTCCCTCAAGGGCAATGAATCCCAAAGATATCATGAGAATCAGATTTACCGACAGTGGGGTAGGACAACCCAAAAACATATTGCCTTCGGTCGCGGCTGGCGCTGGTACAGGGGCATAAAATGTGTGAAGCAGAGTGAACACTTTGTGATTGATAATGTGTGGATTTGGCTTCAAGACAATGTGATATTACAGTGCTTTGCCATTTTAGAAGCACTTTGCTGTCATATTTCATATCACACAACGGAGCAGAGGGAGGAATGTCAGAGTTATTTATTTCAGTATTCAATTTAATAATAAAGAACAGTGTTGGGAGGGTTTGTGACAAACCGTGGTGTGCCCCCATGTGTCGCTTCTATTGGGAGAGATTGAAAAAGAAAAAAAAAAGACAGGACTCTTTAGGTAGAAAGTTAAATAACCATCGAGCTCGGGCCACGTGTGGTGAGGGGAATTCATATTTGCTTATCACTTGTTTGATTTTGCTTCTGGTGGTATGAAAGATTTTACGGTCATATTCTAGCCACACCACATGCCATGACCGATGAATTCAAAATAAACTGTGCCCTTGGAGCTGTTTATTGTTGGATTCTATTAATATTGAATTTTCTCTAATGTGACAACCCATGCCTGCTGAAAGCACACGACTAGAAATTTTCTTTAATCCATTTTCCTAATATAATGGGTTCAGAGCCACAAGGCCTGTGCAGTTTCCTCCTAATCTTACCCATGATGGTGAGTTTGCGTGGGCGCTGCTTGGAGGTGATGACCTGCAGGGAGGGGGCGATGGACTGGATGCGAATGATAGGCTGGTTGGGGTCATAAGTGCCCGGTACAGCAAGCTCCAGGTCTCGACACATCAGCAGCTTTGGAGAAACATATTGCAGCTCCAGGGAGGTCAGCTGTGAGGAAAGTTGATGAAGTGGGAGTGGAGCACAGGAAGAGACAATTAGTTTTAAGTCTTGTGTACAAAAACTTCACTGACAAAGCAGCGCCTGCCAAGCCAACAGTGCCTAAAGCAATATGCAGATTGTAGCAGACACTGGCTCATATCCAAGTTAAAAGGCTTTATCCAGAGAAACTTGTTTATACGCAGCTTTTTATAAATCATCTGGAACATTTCACTTTCTTAATGCATTTGCTGCTTGTCTGCAACCATCAGTCATTTACACTGCATCAAATCTGAATGTGGCACACTATTTAAAGGCCTTTATGGTTCATTTCTGAATGCTGATGTATGGTTACTGTCCCGCCCTGCGCTGGAGCTGCCGTTTGGATGCATTCTGGGAAGGGTTTATCTCTATGTTAATGCCCTGTGGGGGAATATTTGCACTGCTCCCAGCATGTCGTAATGCTGCGGTGTATTTCACGCTGCGTACTGTAATGTCACAGCAGGGTGCATCCTTGAGAGCAGGGCCATGCTACTGTGTCAAATAGCATCGCCATCTTCATTTATTATGTGAAGTACAAGCTGCTGACAGAACTATTTTTAATGTCGCTCCTCAACAATGTGATGATAGCTGCTAGGAATGACATCTATCAATTCAATTTCATCTCTTCTCCTATAGCAACAAGCCCTGCTTTGTATTGAAGAATCTACCCATTATGTTGTACCAAAGTGACTTTATGTTTACAACAATCTGCACAAGTGGGGCTAAAAGGTGAAGCCTGAATAAAAGGAAATCTCTGATGCAGGAAAATGTTTGTCACTCTTTTCGTGTTTAAATATGTGTTGACAGATGCTGATAGTTAAAAACAAACAATTGACCACAGAAAATAAACTACCTGCAACGTGTAAAATACATCTCGAAAAATATTCTGCCTCTTGTGAGATTTTACATTATGACATTATGCCATAATTTAATAGACGGAGTGGCGCCTGAGGGCGTGACAATAAAATGAGCAGTGCTATCCACTGATGCTGTGCCGTTCCTTTTCCTACATCATCACTCTCATCACCGTCCTGCCGTCTTTCTACATCTTGCAACATTAGTTTTTTTTTCTTCTTGCTCAATGACTTTAAACAGAAATGGGGGAATGAAAGAAGTGACTATCATTAGCTTCCATTCAGTTTTGTTTCTAATGTTGGTGTGCTGGCAAAAAAAACATGCAGTAGCCATTAGTCTTTTATGTCATATTACACCACAAAGAGACATTATGTCTGATTTACCCATCTTAAGATCAAAGAATGAACCAGGGCATGAAATGCAAAATCTAAAACCTATAATGTGATGAGACACTGGCATGGACGCAGACGTGGTGACATGTCAGCTCAGATTTTTACCAGGAGGCACAGAAGACGTATTCTGACTCACCATGTGACGCATTACATGCACAAAAATGCCAATACTGTACATCTATTGTTGATTACTACTACATGAGGCACACTGCAGTGATCATTAGTATGGTGATATATTATTAACAAAAAAAAGTAGTGTAACTGACTGCAGGCTTTGTATTTTCAATCACCTGTGGCAGCTGCTTGGAGATGCGTCTGAACACGTGGTAGTAGAGGTCCCAGGCCTGAGTCAGGTCTTTAACGTTTCCAGAGCGCATGTACTTCCTGCACCAGTCTTGTGCCTCCATCAGGTCCCTCCCATAAGCCTGTAGCATGAAGTAAGACAAACACATGTGTTTTCTTTTTTATTTCCAATTTCTGTTCTCTCCTGAAAACTATTAAATCTTTAATTAAGCTTACGATAAATTTATATTGTGTGGGATGGTATAAGCTTTAGCTTTGTGAAAGCTTGGAACAATTTCTACCACTGCTGTTGCTGATGAGGATCCAAATAAAAAGTACATATAATATGCACAGGCCACCGAGGCACCTCTATAAGGCAGAATGATTTAACATCAGTTTCTATCCTCCAGCCTCCATATCAGAATACATTTTGTTTTCAACAGCTTAGAGGAAGCCTGGATAGAACCTTTAATCATTAATCTTTAAGCCTTTTTTGGCAGAAATGAAAAGAAAATAATGTGAAAGTGAAATGAAATCCATGCAATCTGGGGGAAAAAATGCATATAAAGCAGTGTACAGTGTTTGAGGAACAGAATCAGAAGCTAGTGCACACATGCTTGAGTACTGTTTCCAGTCCCCCATCATCACTGTTTGCATCCACGACAACAAATCAAACTGGGAGGATTCAAACCTGATTGAAAGAGGTCTCTTTGAGGGTCTGTGGTCCCCTCTCCATCATGGCATGTAGGGGTTCCAGCACAGCAAACATGCCCTTGACGTTGCGCTCACCGAAGTACAGGCGTGATGCCTCTTCAAGGCCTTCGTGCCACATCTCATGCCACAAGATGGCCACTCGAATGAGCTCCTCGCTCACCTGGATGAAGAAAAACAAAAGGAAAAGGTCAGTGTGTAACATAATGATGACCTGTTTTCACACAGCGCACTACTATAGAAAATGGAAATTTAAAGTTCACCTGCAACAAGCTTTTTCTGCTCCTTTATTAATATGGAATCGCCACAGCAGTTCGCTCTGTTTGATTCTGGAGGTTTAGTCTTAATTCGTTTATTTAAACATGAATGCCCTTCCTCACGCAACCCCAAGCCAAATGTTTAGACCACTAGACTATGAAGCTCTATTGAACAAACCCACAACTTTTTACTATGCAATGTATAAAGATGATTTAATTCAGTAGTGCAATAGAGCTGTTTTACCATCATAGCTTGCTGAACTAAGGTGTTGCAGTGTTCACACATGTTCTTCAGGATCTTGTTGGCAGCATTGTGGCGGGCGGTAGTGGTGGACTTTGAAGCTACAGTCAGCGGGTAGATCAAAGCCTGCATGTGAACACAGAACAACTGCTGATCACTCAGGGTACAGCTTTTAAGTTTTCATAAAAGAAATGTGGCTGCTCTGTCTTGTAAAATATAGCCTCCAGTAGAATAAGCAGACTTACCTGGGGATGATATCGTCCAATGTCAGTTAGCAGCTGGTGGATCAGACGGCCCACCAGAGCTCGAGGGGTGTCGATTCGAGCTATAAGCTGTGGGATGACCTGCAAATGTAAAAACATTGCAGTAAAAATATGCACGCAAATCAGCCTTAGCCTTTTCTCCCACCCAAAAATAATTTTCATATGATTTTATTTCTAGGCTAAAGCCACTTCAAATTTGTGTGTGTACATGTATTACCTGCAGCCAGGTGTCTATTTGAATGGTCTTGATACCTTCCACCAGAGCTTCATTCACTTCGGGCCAATGACCATAATCAAACCACAGAGTCAAAACCCTGAGCAATAGAAAACAAAATAAAATTAGACTCTCTATTCCTTTTTGATCAGTGAGAATCATCTTGATCGTCACTCATCCAAGTGACTTCTAAGGAGAAGGACAACTGCTGCCTAGGTGAAAACCCATAGTGATCCCGGTATGTGTCAGGAGTATTAGATCAGTTCAGATGCATTTTTTCTAAACACTGCGTCTCTGTGGCTTTTAAATCCCAAAACACGCAGCGCCAAAAACTGGTCCACCCCAAGGATTGGGTCCTGCGACACAAACAGAGTAATATAGTGTACGCTGTTAAGTGCCAGGAGGACTGCCATGATTTATACACCAGGGAAATCAAACAACCTCAGGCCAGGACTCCGCTGTCTATTCACACCTACAGGCCAGTGGACACTCTTTCAATGATGAGGATGTACACATCAAGGAGGCCATTTACGTGAAAAGGGAAAGACCATATCTGAATGGAGGAGGGGGCCTAAGGGTACATCTGTCACCATCTTATAATGATGTGATTGCAGCCATTCCCCAACTCTCTATGAATGGTACTGATGGCTATTGATCAATGGCCTTTGATCAGTGGTTGTTGATCAATGGTCATGAGAGAATTTGCATATTAATGATCAAGGAACTGACCTCCCAGCCCATTGTTCATTCAGTGGTGCTAGTTTCAGTCATTATGCAAATGTGCTGTTTATAAGGTTGGGGAAACCAGCAGTCAGCTGAGACTGAAGAAGTCGTGAGTGACGAAACGTTTCTCCCACTGAAAACGCTACGTCCAGATGAACACAATCAACTTTTTGGGATTATTGAGAATCAATCACAGTCAGCCACTAGAGGGCCTCCTGTCCTCACATAGCACTCACAAGCATATGGGTGCTCTTTGGGCTACTTGTCCATTGTGTGTGTTACAGTCGGCGACAACTCACCTAAGCGTGTCCTGCAAGTTATTTCCTCTGGACAGGGAAATGGAGCGGAAGAAACCTTGCACAGCAGGAACCGTGTACAGGAGCAGCGTCTTTGAGAGGTCCTACAGCGAGAGAGTATAAAAAAAAAAGCTTTTCACAATTAAAAAACAAACAGCCAGATGACTACCTGAACAAGTCACGCTGCAGTTTCCATCCATGTCAGTCTTAACGTTTGACCGGTTTGATGTAAAGTATTGCAGTTTTAGATTTATGTGGTGTATTATCAGTTTGTACCTGAATTCTTATATATGTTTAATGTGTTTTAGACGACAGTGAGACATAAAAAGCTTCTATGTAGGAACATACTGAACTATAGATGTCGCCTCTTGGTGGGCATGCTAAGATATGGAGAGCTATTGCAGTTGAAAGTTTAGAGAAAACAAATTTGAAAACTGAAGAGAATTTTTCAAAGCTCTGTATAAACAGACTGCAACACAAAGATCATTAAAGTTTTTTGAGATGATTTTGTATAGGAAACAAAACTTGTGGCCAAAACATGTGCTTTTTGAGCAAATATGTGCAGAGGGAACTCTGACCGGTGAGCAGTTCTGAACATTTGGCAAAAATATGTGTATAATGGCTTACACACGAGGTCGGGCATGTTGATTATCAAAAAAGAACTGGCTGAATTTAGAGTGCTTGGACAAGTGGACACCTAATCGTCAGTGTGATTTCCACAACTCACCTCATTGACCTTCTTTTGACCTGGTGAGGGTACAGGACTAGGATCAGTGCTGTCAACCTCACTGTCGCTGTTGCTGGCCTCACTATTAGCACTGGCACCACTGGCATGTCGCAGCTTCTTCTTTTCATCTCGTCCTTGGTTCTGGTGTTTGTAGTGCAGCACTGCTTCGAAATTCATCACAGCCCAGGCGTGCCAAGCCTGCCGAAAGATGGTACAAACTGAGTGAAACTGGTGTTCTAAGAGCTATTAACTGGAAATAACTTCCACGTTTGTTCATGATGTCATTTTCCAGTTTGCTATGGGACAGATATCTCCCAGGGCGCTGTAATTTCTCTCATCCAAACATATGAGTTTGATGTTTGCACTGTTATGCAACCTGCTATTAAAGGTTGAAGCTGAAGGGAGTTGGTGAAGATGGATGGGGAGAGAGTCTGTGGAGACATCTCTGTAGCCTGCAGCACAGGCAAAAAAAAAAGCAGAGATGCTTTCAGCTCTTCCATCACCACATATCTTTGATGTGATGGAGCGCAGAAAACAATTCAGGAGGATCTACTGAGCAAAATAAAAAGGACGCAGGGATGCACGTCTAAGGTTTTCGTAGTGGCATAAAAGGGCCGAGACATTTACTTACGGACACAGCTGGGATTTTATTGCAGCCACAGAGAGAAGTCAAATGCTAAAGGTCAGAGTTAAAAGGGAGGAGCTGACCTTGTACCAGTTGCGGTCATGCTCAGTTGAATTGCTGTAATACTGCAGAACTTTGGGGATGGTGCTCTCATTGATGCCCTGTAGACTGAGCTGCCACTCCCCCAGCTTCAAGAAACATCTAAATGGAGAAAAAAAGAGCAGCAAAGAGAGAAGAGGGAAATTTACTCTAACATAAGTACTTAAATCACGTGTAAATATGCAATTTTGAGTGGCAGAAAGAAGTTATTTGGTGCAGCACATATTATAAGTCACATTTAAGCCCTTAACATTTCTGGCATTAAGAATAAAAACCCCTTTTAGACCATGAGAAGGTAATAAAGGTCAGCGCCATTAAGAGAAGCTCTGCAGAAGAAGATAGTTCAGTGACTACATTAGTGACAAGGAAACAAATGTACTCCAGGGACAAGCCAAAAAGAAATATCTTCATGGGTTTATAAGCATGCTTATGTTGTCATTGCTTATAAAGACTTGGCAGTCACATTCAGGAAATCCAAGGGCAGTTTATATAAAAAGGTCCGATAATGATGCACAGCTTGGAAGTCTCATAGGCATATATCAAAAGTAGTAATACTTGAGGCAACAGTTCATTTATCTACTGAAAGGCTGGAGATTTTCAATTATCCAAACCAATTTTCCCCTAATTTAACCCAACGGTGAGCTCTGTGGCATCCCAAGAGGACTTTTCTCAATCCATCATCCAAAAAAACACAGATGCTTACAGGCAAAAGTCAAACTAGTTGTGCTTGGCAGGGCCAAGACATATAAGTCAGATAAAACTACTCTGAGAAACTGGCAAGCACTGCTTTGTCAACCCATCTATCAGTAGTGTGGATATGTCAGAGCACCTCCAATAAATTGCCTTTTGGATTACCTAATTTCTTACGAGTGGTTTTCCATACACATGTACAGCTTAAGTTCAGCATCTGTGCCGAACGGTTTCCGTAAACTGGTAACAGGTTCGACTTTAACTGAAGGAAGGAGTTAAGACGAGGCGCCCGGTGACGCCGGAACATGTTTCTTCAAGCTGCAGACCCCAGAGTTATTGATTAGTATCAGTGGAATTACACAGGCAGGATACTTTGGGGATGGTGTCTGTGCGACTATGTATATGTGAGCGTCTGAGCGGTCCAGGTGTTCTCCATACCACGTGGCCAGGCTGTATTAAAGAAAGTGTGTCAGAGTGTCTGGAGAGAACCCGTCCTGACTGACAGCGTACAGGTGTTTTTCCCTGACATGCATTTTTTTTTTTTTTAACAACTATTCTGTCTTAGATGCAAAAGTGGAAAAAGCCACTTCTACCCACATTCACACTTATGTGTTGTCACGTTTGATTTATGAGATGGGAGGGTACATGTGACTGCTTTGTGCACATGGCCAAATGACACTGTGTGATTTACTGTACATAGGATTATACAGGTTCCCATGCAACACCCTCTTGCTTATTTTGAGTTATCTGGGAAACAATGCAGCACATCCCATTTCTTTAAAAAGTAATCAATCTCTTCTGCACAAAGAAAAGCAGCTGACTTTAAACCAAAAAGAAGGAAGCCTTAGATAGCTTTCTGAAATATTTTGATGAACCCACAAGAGCGTGCATACATCTTTTTAAACACTCTGAAGCCGTTCCCAGTCATTTTTGGGAACATGAAACCTTCCATTTTCTCAGCCAAAAAAATAAAAAATAAATCACAATCTAAAAATCACACAACAGCTATTGGAATGTCAACTTTTGAAAAGACTTTACTGCGTCTTTCTTCCACTGTGAGGTGATGATAGGGTAAAGGTGCAAACCCGTGTGCCAGGACTATCAAATGAACAGCGCAGCACCTACTGGAAACGGTGTAGGTGCAAACTAACAGCACTGTGTTAGAGACACAGCTGGTGATCCCCATCAGCATGGTGCCACATTTTCTGCCAGAAGGATTTGTTTATTGAAAGCTTTGAGCCTTGGAAGAACAAAAAAAAAAACTAAAATCACACAGGATGCCAGTGGACTTGTAAAAGGTGCTGTGCCAGAATGGGTCATGCTCGCCAAAATAAAAATGCACTGGACATGACCCTGGGTGTTTACAGCATGAGGGAGGAAATACATGAGGTTACTTTTTCCTTGCCTCAGCATGTTGCTTTGGGTTTTCTCTGCCATGCCAGAGTGGGAATACAGACACTGGCAAAGGAGAATACATTCTCAGCTTCATTAATGCTTACTTTAAAACTAAAGCTACAACATTACAGTTCTGGAAGTCCACTTCTATTTTTCCATCTTTAAAGAAAACTCAACTTAAAATGCAACCATTTAATGTTGTGATGTCAATATTAACATTAGTGATTGTCCTTGTTACACTCGGTTAACTCAGTGGCAGTGTGACAGTGGGTCAGTATGAATAATACCAGGATTATAAAACTGAAATAGCAAATAGAATTAATTTTCTTGTTAACTCATTACACCTCCTCCTGTGGCGTGTTCGCCATGAAAGCTTGTATTTGTTTGGCGGTACGCCGGTGTTACTGTGTTTCCAGAAAAAGGACAGACCTGGCCATCAGCTTGTGGAGCTCCTGCTTCCGCTGATGATCCTCTGCTGCAACTGCGTGTTGAGCTTGCTGTTGCACTCCTTGCACAAAATGCTGCATGTGCTGGAAAGCGTCAATCTGGAGAGATGCAAATAGCAATAACAAGTAAACTTTAGCGTGACTTTAAAATATATTTGTGCACTGTTTTGCATCCTTATAAAATCCGTTAAGTCAAACCACACAAACTGCACATTTATGCTTAGCTTTTTATTTTTGGTTTGACAGGTTCATGAGTGTTTCATCAACGATGATCACTTTTTTAATTCATGCACTCATGACAACCAACAGCAAACACTGTTTTCTGAACATATCAGTGTTTCTGGGCTTACTGTTGGTTCTACAGGGGAAAGCCTGCTACTCCGTTTTGCCAGCACACCTCTGCAGTCAAGGTTGCAGCGTTTTTGTTAGTCAAGCTAGTTAGGAAACATGAGAAAACAGTTAAAGCCATTATTTCCAAAAGCCTTGCCTTTAATGCTAATTTTACTCTTACTGGTAGATGCCTTACTACTGTGTGATTCAGTGATCAGTGACAGAGCTAATGTTCCTGAACATTTTAAAACCCAGAAACAGAAGGGTCCTGCCCCAGCTCTCGCTCTCTGTTTTTATATTATTTGTCAGTTGCGTCGAGCAGCTGGTCCTGGCAACAGCAGTGCACATGCTCACGCTCACGCTCACACTTACCTAAGTCCCCTAATGAGAATGCAGCCTGGAGCCACATATGCTATTTAACACCTAGAAATAAATCTGGACATGTTTAAGTGTGTTTGGGGGTGTGTATACTGTATGTGAATGGGTGCAAGTGTGCTTGTGTGTGTAATGGCACAGGGCAGGGCAGGGCAGTTCAATCCCATGCTGCTCGGGTGACACACACATCGAAACTTTTGGTATAACGTTGAGTCACCGCTGCCGGTAGTTGGCAGTTTGACCTGTGTTACTGTGCTGAATGCTGGAACACAGAAAGAACAAATCTTTCTGAAGTAGTACTCAAATGTATTAACATTTTTCCTATTGTTGCCATGGATATCGAAGATTTATAACAGCATACATGTAAATGTAACAGCGGAGTTGTTTTACTGATGAATTCAGAGGGTTTGCCCTTTAAAAATTATACAGGACTGAGCTCCATTAGTCACTCGCTACAGGAACTGTAATTATAAAGCCCAATCCAACCAAACTCTTTAATATTTTCCATTTTCTGAAATACTGTAATTCTGTCAAATCTGCTACTTATCACAGCACTCTGCAGAATTACATATTTTCCATCCACAGTTGCTGCTGGAAGCCCAAATTAAGTAAAAGCAGAATTAAACTTGATTTGCAATTAAACAATATTGCATTGCAAATATGTTAACAATGGCTTTTTTTTTTTCTCCATTCCCCAAAACGCTCTTCCAAATCTGATTTCAGGACAAGTATTGTTATGTTAGCTAATCATTAACAAAATCCCCTACCGCATACCTGTGATTATAATTATGGAGCCTGTTGAGGAACGATTTACGGACCTATCTGAAGACAAGATTGCATAACAGATTTTTCCTCTGGCTGCCTGCACTGACTATTAGTGATACATACCAATTAATGGAAGAATCAGTGCTCACTACACTATTTAAACATGTGGGCAGCAGACACAACCACTGATGTCTCATCATGTTTTAATTTAAAATGGTAAGTTTGTTGTCAGAGCTACACATCCAGAAATAAATAAACAAGCAATTAACATTGTTCACATTATTTATGTTATTTCTGGCTCATTTAAACTTTTCAAATGAATACATTTGGCTGTTATGAAACTACTGTATGGTGACTAATATAAGCACTCCCTTTCTAGTCTCCACAAAACTTTGTTACTTTATTTATTCTCAAAACATGCATATAAGAGTGATAATCTGTAGCCATGCTGCCCTCTGCCTTTTTAGGAAACATTAGTTTTGAACCTACAACAATATTGTTCATGGTCCTACCTTGCGGGCGCTCTTCCACATGTACTTCATGTAAGCGTAGGTAACATGGGGGTGGGTTGTGGGCAATGGGTGATCAAGTTGCTTGGAGGGGTCAACACCTAGAAGGAGGACCAGGGTCTTATGGGCCAGTGCCTAGAGGGAGAAAGTGGCCAAGAAAAAGCGCCTGAGCGATCAGAAGACTCACAGTTCAAAAAGAATTTGGAAGAAGAAATGACAGAAATGACTCTTGACTTTTAGGGACTTGCAAAACTACAGAGATTGTTCAAACATCAACCTTTATTTGTCTTTAGTTGAAAACAGGTAAAAGCATTTTCCGAAAAGAGGAAGACAAATTAAGACATTAAGATGGCCGATAAAATGTACTTCTAATGTTACGGTGAGTTGTTGGAGATTCTGCTATCTTTTGTGTGCACTTAAATATAATAAGAGCGGATATGGAAAAAAAATGGCCAACTATCTACCATCCCGTGCAATGCAAGCAATTATAAAAACACTGAGGTCAAGGACAGAAAATTGCACAAATTTAATAGAGAAGATATGAACGATCAGGTTTCTAAACAGTGCTGATTGAAGGTGTGCAGCTGTTCTACTTTCTTCAGCGCCAGCTAAAACATTTAAAATGAATTTTCATTTCATGGCAGGAGTTCATAGTTGCACTTTACTTTGTTAGGAATGACCTTCCTTTGTTCTTCCTGGAAAAACTGATCACAATCAGCTCTGTTTCTGTTCTGTGCGCAGGGAGACTAAAATTCATTTGTAGAATCTCTTCCCTTGCACAAATAGGTCACTGTACTCACCAGGCGTCCGCTCTTGCCACAAAGACTGGCATATTTCAACCAAGTCCTCATGTCCTCATGTGGGCTGATGACCAGAGATCTGACCATCAGGATCCTCTGCCAATCCTCTACAATACGCTGACAGCCCTGGAGGAAAACACATACTGTTGTTATGTCACATTGTTCTTTAGCAGTACAACAAAACCATCTACAAAGCTAATCTCATCTTGAAGGAATTCTTTAATTTAATGTTTATGTTAACTATATTTCCTTAAATGGTAAAAGTATGATGGGACAAGCCTTTCAGTAAGCTGAAATATCAGGGTAAAGTTCAATACTACAGTTTCTGAAGGAAGCTTAACGTGATGGGATAAGGGGCTGCGTGCAGGTCGTATCTGGCTATGCTCAGTCATTATAATAATGAAGACACTTTAGTTTGGATTTAACCACAAGAAATCACTGAGATTCTGCTTATGAGGTATGAAGCCAAATTATCTTGTTCATCCAAGTTGACTGAAGGGAATAAATGCTCCTTAATGGGCATCATGGTGGACGGATGGTCTTAAACAACATCGCTGCAGTGATCTAGCTGTCCTTCCAGACACAAGCGTAAACCAATTTAATTTAAATAAACAGAATAAAAGTTTCCAATATTAGTCAAATATTATGATTTTGAACAAGGATGAACTGTGAGGTGAAACAGGTGAAGAATGCAAGTGAACAACAAAGAGCTTTTATTGAGAAGCAAGCTGCCTGAATTTTCCAAAAAGAATCTGTTATATAAACGAGTAGGAAAAAGGCTCAAAAATATCCCCTACAAAGACCGGAGGGGTGAGCAGTTTTAAAATATGTGCACACAGGTACACACAAATACACAAACGTCCTGAAATCCTTAAGCTTTTCTAAGAGGAATCTTAAAATGTTTCATGACTTGCATTTGTTTGAGAAACAGAACAAAAATAAAGGGGGAAAAAGGACTGCCGCTCTAACAGACACTTGGCCTTAAGAGTCCACGACTGAAACTGGGGTTCAAGTCGACGAGAAATCAATCTGATACACCGATTAACAAACATTAGAGGGCGGTGGTTTTTTGCACCCTTTACCATACCGTTAACATTTTGATGTGGGATAAAGCAGTTTAAGGAAAAAAGCAGTTAAGAGCAGGCCAGTAACTCGTGGACAGATGTGTGGACTCTAATAAATCACCACAGGGAAACACAACCTGTCATGCAGTGCAGCACCAGCTTCACTGCCTTGCCTGTTTTCTCACAAATACACAGTTTGATCCCCCAAATGTCCCTTCAATAAAGAAGTTAAGATTTTTTTGCTGCACAGTAAGATGGCTGGTAAATATAATTTTATACATTTGTGTGCAATGTTGAGTACAAAAGAGTCACAGTTAGGCACACTAAGGTTACAATCAGAGCAAGTGTGCTGTAATCAAAGGGGAAACCTCCGAAGCATAAAAAAGAAGCCAACTGGGAAGTGGAGGAAACTGCAGTTCCTCTACTGACCACCTGAAGCTGGCTCCAACAGGTCGTCAATCGCCAGAGACTTCCATGTTAAAACTGAAAAGCATACATTCAAAAGCGTATTCACAGCGTGGTACAAAAACAGTTTCAACCTCTATCCAGAAACCAACTCTGAGTGGGGTCAGTATTTTTTGTGGATAACCGAGTTAGACGAACTGCTGTGCTGTCTGTTAGGCCTCACTTCCATTTCTTCATGTCATTAACTTGGACCTCTTCACTGTGTGTGTGCTGTTGGTGTCTTTTTCAGCAACTGCAATGGATTAACTACTGTGATACAAACAAACTTACTGTGATTCAGCACATTTGTGCCTCAGTTTTGGTGAATGAAATACTAACGTTTTATTAGTCTGTTTTTTTTTTAGCAGGGATTAACTGGCATTTGCACTTGTGTCTTGCACCCATGAAGTTTATGAATCCAGCTGGATAACCAAACTTGTTAGCAGCAGCTGATAACTTTAACTTATATTTACATCATAAGCGGCTGAGAATGGATGGATGGATTTTTATACTGTCTGTGGTTCTGATACTTTGATTTAACAAAAGGGGGGGGAAAATTATTGCAGTTACCAATACTATAATCCAAAAATCCCACACATCACATACTACCCATACTGTTCATATACTCCACATATGTCAGCTTTTGCTCAATGAAAGCCAGTGTCCTTTGTTGGATCTCTGCACATTACTGTGACCTTCTGGAGCGGGAGGACAGTGATCCAATTGCATTAAGTGCACTGGCATTTCCACATCAGACTGTCCAAAAAAAAAGAAAAGAAAAGAAAAACAACATACAAAAAAAATCTGGGCAGGGACACAGAGTCTTCAGATGAGTACACTCTTCCTGGCAGTGGCAAAGGTGAAGGATGACACAGGTTTTTGCATTTCAATTACGAAAACTTTCCAGAGCAGCGTCCGTAACACGAGTAGGAGAAAAGAAGCAGGAATGGCAACAAGGGCTGAGCTTAAGCCATATTATTAATGCTGTATTAGACCAACTAGACTGATATGATTTAAAGTGTCATGAGTGGTGAATCGCAGATGAACATTTTAACAGTCCTTCTCTCTGACTTAATATTCCTCCCCTCAGCGTGCACATAAAAGGGTGAAACACATTTAATTAAGATGTCACGCAAAATGGAAAAGATGAACTTGAACATTATTACTTTACACTGGATGACATTCGTCTCAAATACCAAAGACTTGGCAGGCAGTAAATATTTCCCAACCGCTTGTGGAGTCGAGTTTGTTCCAAACATCCTTGTATTTCATTTAACAACATATACAACACTGTAATTCACAATTAATAATGATATAATCAGTCAAAGGAGGAGTTTACAGTGTGGATTAC
The DNA here is from genome assembly GCA_015108175.1 of Pelvicachromis taeniatus. Classification (NCBI taxonomy): domain Eukaryota; kingdom Metazoa; phylum Chordata; class Actinopteri; order Cichliformes; family Cichlidae; genus Pelvicachromis; species Pelvicachromis taeniatus. The sequence goes on along the minus strand of VURO01049495.1, from coordinate 13,323 downwards.
ATCAAACGAGCCACCCTTTTCATTCTGAAAATAGACTTATTTTTCATGCCACTAATGGTAAACAAGGCCACCATATGATCAAAATTAATCTTCTTTTTTCATTAGTCTGAGCAGATGTTTGAGGAAGTTAGTTTACTCCAAAAAATTGTACAACTTATATATGTGAATTGTTTCTTTAGGGTGTGGAAAAAACAAACAAAAAAAAAAAACATCTAAAAATAGGAACAAGTGGCTAAAGTGAACTACCGTATATCTTCCATTAGTAGCCGATCTCTTTTAAACGTCGATTTCTAATAAACGCCGGTTTGAAAACATGTCACGACAAATAGACGCCAGTCTCCAATAGTAGCCGGGCGACCTTTGACCCGGAAGTCCCTCCGCACTGTCTTCTTCTTCTTTTTAAATTCTATTGGCGGTTGGCAAACAACCGAGTAGTGCCTTACCAACTGGTATGGAGTGTAAATGGAACGTCACTCAAAAAAAACAAACAAACAAACAAACAAACAAAAAAAACCCTGCGCTGTTGTTGGCCAGCTGTTTCCAATCAGCCATCATCTACGACCAGCGGCACCTCAGTCTAAAAACCGCGGCTGGGTCCTCTTTCCCTCTCACTCCCGCAACAATTCCGAGAAGGAAATAAAAGCCGGTCTCTTTTAAACGCCAGGCCGGCCAGTTAATTTCTTGAATAAACGCCCGGGCCACAATTGGAAGATATACGGTATTCTTGAAAGTGTAAGTTTATATCTCAATTTCCACTTAAAATCATTTTTCCCTGTGAGATCAGATTCACTGGGTTTTTGCTCCTAGCATCAACTATGTCGTTTAAAAAGTAAAAGGCAACAAAATAGAAGAAAGTTTACATCAGCTTCCTCAAGCCGGGGGTGTCTCAAAAAGCAACCTGCTACATGACAAGAAACAAAGACGCCCAGGATTAAATGTGAATGGATGGGTGATGTGGTGCATTCACTGGACATTCGGAACTAGAATACTACAAAGCCGGCGCTGTGCCAAAGTATCATATTTAATAAATAAATATCATCCACTTTGGAAACAAGCTGACTTTAGTTATATTAATATAACTGCAGCCTGAAGTTGTGACTGAATTTTAAACAGAGTTGCAGTTTTTAGTTTACCAAGTAGAAAGTTAGTAGTAGTTGTGTTCGCTCACAAAAAAGTCACAGCTACCCTTTAGATGGCGTTTGCTTAGAGCACAGTAAGTAACACTTCACCCGAGGACACAATGATCCTATTTTACGGTTCTCCTTTCACATCACTTTCAAATTTGAAAATTGGTGCATCTCTGCATGAATACATTGTAGACGTTCCAGGATCTGCTTTACATTGCATCTGTAATTCCACACGTGTGCAATTACCTGAAGCCTCTCCCACCACGTCTCCCTGATGATGTCCCTTCTCTCCGGCACTAGCTTATACTGGATTACCTCCTCTAGTTCTGACAACATCTGGCAAGACACCATGGCCTGAGAAAGAAAAAACATGAATTTATTCTTACACACATATTGAATAGAACAGTTGATTATAGCACTTATATTGCTGAGATGGGGCTTCTGTGAATCATAAAAAGATCATAACAGCTTTTAAAATAATCAGAAATTGCACACAAATGTATTCATTAACCCACTGGACCCAACTGTGCAGCATCAGAAAACACTGGTTATACCGATAATATCTCTACTATGTTACTGCTGCACTATGCATCAAAATCTACTATGTTCACATTTCATATTAATAGATGTTTTCTAGTTTCAGCTGTTAATATGTTTGGATAATACCATTAATATACACACTGTAACAGACAGAGACAGCTGTGGCTTGACATTTAGGGTTTGAGACCTGGAACTCAGAATAAAAAAAACAACATCTTGTAGCTGTTACACAATCTCACTGCATGCGAAGGCTATAAAAAA
>VURO01049495.1:0-11375 GCA_015108175.1 Pelvicachromis taeniatus | reverse complement strand
GCAAGGGAAGGCAAAAAAAAAAAAAAAAAAAAAAAAATGGTAACACTTACCCCGTAGGCTCGACTGTAGCTCTCTCCCGCCATGGCGGTCAGCTCAGCATCCAGGAGGTCTCTTGCTTTGTCAATGCACTGCATTAAAAGCACATTCAAAGTATAATGTTACATTTGAAAGATCCATAGTTTATCACCACACATAAATATACATATGGCATATTTGCCCCTCTTTTTCAAAAACCTTTCCTGAATAGTGCAACTATTTGCTAGCAAATGAGGCCTTGATCTCTCTCTAAATGCACTACTTACAGTGGTGCTACTAGTTACAAAGGGACATTTCCTCAAACTTGGCCCCTGAATGTACCATAACACAATGTCACACTCTCCTAAAAACTCCCTGCGTCAGAACTGGCTAGGTTTGGGTAACACTAGGAAATAACACGGTATAAAAGCACAAAGTCATGCTACAGTTTACTGTTCAAACCTTTCTTACTTAAGAGTTGCCAACAGTGACACATTAATGCAATTAGGACTAGAATGCCTGCTTGTATAGGAAAATGATCTGATGCACTGCTGAGTGCCAAAACCTTTATAAGGACAAGTAAATGAGCTGTTGAGAGCAACAGTGCAAAAGTTATGTAACCACGGTTAAAGCTGTCAAATGTGTCTTAAAAATAACGTCCATTTTTACATAATTACACAAACAGAAAGGGGAAATGCAGGGTGACAAAGAACTCACAATAGAAGCTCTTAGTCAAGGTTCCCGCTATGAACAAAACACAAAAAGCTTTTCATTTCCATTCACTCCCCTCCCTCCTCCACTACCATTAGAGTTTTGGAGTGTATCACAGACTTTCCCTGTGAGACTTCTCCAAATTCAAGGATGCTGCATACATTCCATTACCGGTGAGTGAGCACCCCGAGGGGTAGAAATACCGTAACTGAGAGAAAGACCCGATCCAGACTAGCTAAAGGGACAAACAAGGACACACGTATTCTATGTGGAAGTCTGCTGATTTTTGAGCTTGCACAGTCAATGTTTTTGGGAACTGTTATTAGAGGGAAGGTAAAATGAGAGGATTACTGAGGAAGCTCTAAGACCAGGACACACAGCTGTTTCAGACCAACTCCCACCAATTATTTTTTGTGGGGAGGGAAAGGAGCAACTGCATGCCGAAACAACTCCTCAGGCACGCACAGCAAAGATGGTCGGTGGGGATGAGGTGACAATGAGGCTGCTTCTTTATAGTCTTCGCCCTGTTATAGTCCTGTTTACTCCTGAATTACCACGCTGGGGCCTCATTGGAAATGTGCAGCCCAGACGACTCCTGATAAATGCAGTGTCTGGCTCCTGGCAGCACAACCAACCATCACCCAATGATTCTGTTCTTTTACAACATCGTTGCATTTACGGTTTAAGTTCGGTGATATTAGCTTATGATTGCAGTGTAGTATAACAGCCCATTTATGTGTGCTTAGGCCCAAATCAGCCACTGCAGAAGAAAAAACAAACAAAAAACACAACTCTGCTTTGAAACAAAACCCAGTTGTGACTGAGATGTCAAAAAGAGGGCCGTGACTCGCAAAACCCACAAGAAAATGTACAAATCAAACGCACTCAGAGAGCAGACATATCATAAATCTTGTTCAAGGAGCATGACTAGAGTTTCTACACATCATCAGTTCAACAGACCAAACAGTGGGATTTATAAAGCAAAGCAACCTGAAACCATTCACACAGATGCCGTCCAAGTCTCACGGAGCACATGTCTGGTTGTTGGGGGTATAGAGGAAAGAAAGCGTCAGCCAGATGGATTCAAACGATCTCAAGTGCGAGGATTACCAACCGCATCCGGAAAACTACACTGAGCTCATGTCGATGTTAGAGCTTTCACCCTCTCTCCATCTGCTTCTCATTCCTCCTCTTTCATTGTGAGTGGCTTCTTGTCAGCAAAAAGTCAAAACTTCCCTTATTCTGAAGAATCCTGTGGGCCACACCTGGACACAATCTCTAAATTGTGTGTGGCGTGGGAGGGCTGCGAAGGGGAAGAGGGGTTAGAGAAAGCAAGTCTCTGGGGCTTCCGATGGTGAGAGGGGGACACGGAGGATGAGTCGAGGGTAGCTGAAGAAGCAGGTGAAGCATGTGTGTGTGAGACATTCCTCCATCCAGTTTGAGCAAATGCATCTCCAGGGACCATGAACTCATCTACAATCCTCAAACGCGATCAGATGAGGAAAACAAAACTCACCCGACCTCCCCCAGACCTTTCCGACATGCAGACACGACGACTAATAGGCTCTTTATTTGTTTGAGGATAAATGCCGTAATGATTTCCAATTTTGGGAGTTACATAACATTTCCACACCAAGGAGGTACCACATCATAAAAGAAAAGAAAATACCCAAACCTTGTGTATTTTATTACTTTTAATGAACAGCCTCAGCTGATGGGAGGAATTTGATCCCTTTTGGAGCTGTAAAGCAATTTTATGTTTCTTTACAATGTTTGGTTTTTGGTGATTTTAGCATCTCGTGCTTTGCTATAAAGACTTAGGGGAAATTCCACAGGACAAAAGACGGGGAAATTTCAAGTGAAGCATGTCTTTATGAGAATGTATCTAAAAATATACACTTTAGTGTATTTGTATGAGACGGGCCCCATTCGTGAATGATGACGTAACCCACCTGTTGGGCCAATGAGAAGAGGTCCTGATGAAGGGCTAGCACTGCTCTATAAAAAGCGCCATCGTGTGTGTCTCTTGGGATCATACACGTGTACTCTTCCATGCTGTCCCAGTGTCCTGGACAACATTAAAGCAACAAAAAAAAGAACAAAGACAGGGGTTACGCAAGAACTTTGTCAAAAGGAGTAAATATTTAAATGTGGTATCTCCATATTACTTAGCGTGCAGTCACAACTACTTTGATCAACACTCCACCGCAGCGTAAATAACTACAACCTCGACATTATGTTTTCCGATATCATCTTCAGAAAGACAAGCCTGCCAGTTGGGTGTCGCATCTGGTTTTACGACTTAGTTAGGAAAGTCAAAGCAACAGACCAGAAACCTCTGGGGTTGCTTTAGCAGTGTGGTCCCTGCTTTTCTCCACCATTGCACATTACGATATGTCAATGTTATGACTGGATACTATTCCCATCTGGTTATGCGAGCAAGACTTGGCAAGAGCTGGTACTGTTTTCACTGCTGTATTGTTTCACTGAGTCAGGCACACAGTGGCTTAAGTGCCCATTGATGGTATTTTCTTTACCCTGCACTGACTGCTAAATATATATATATATATATATATATATACACACACACACACTTTTGCTCCAATGACTATTTTGAATGAATATTTCCAGTCTCAAATTAAGTATTTGAGCGATTACCTAGACCCCAGGCAGCGGCAGCAGCCATGCGCGCCATCTTGGCCTGCGTTTCCTCACTGACAAGTGTCCATTCTTCACAGCACTGCTGGTGCAGCTGGCCCCTGGAAAACATTAACAAAACAAACATATTTAAAGTACTGGTGTGAGATCAACCCCACAGTATGAACAGCATTAAGGAAAAGAACTGAACTTAACATGTCTTGTTAATCAGGTAACAAACAGAACTGAATACTGGATTGTTGATTGGACGGCCAAGATGACACAAGACCACAAAGGTCAAAATAATATGATGCACGGGAATGCTTTTTCACTGAACAGGTGTCTAATGGCGAAATGATGGTTCAGCGGTGGTAGTGTGTTTGTTACTGACTGCTCAACTACCTTTAGACAGTATCTGCTGTCAGAAGGGAGCAGTGTTAAAAAATATGTGGTACAGCTGGTCTATGGGTACTCTTTCTTGTGCTGCTGCTGCTGGTCGATCAGCCAGCGGCGGATTAAAGAGAAATTACAACGTAAACAAGCATTGCAGTCACTGTGTCTGTATTTTCCATACTGTATATTGTTTAGTGTATAATGTTTTTTCTCATGCTTCTCTTACTGTTGGTGAATCTGCTATAATTCCCTTCCATATTCCATAATCTCCTAAGAAAATTAGATACTTTTCCTTTATTAAGAGGTTTGAGAGTCAAAAACATTTAAATTAACTACGAGAAACTCTTTTAACTGGCACTTTTAAAGTCTTGGGATATTATAATGGTCTTTCCTCACCACAAATCAAAAGGATCTTCTCATTCTAATGACATTTCACACAAAATTAGTTTCCTGCCAAGCACATCTGGACAAAATGAAAAGGAAACTGACAAAAGATAATCCCGGGTTTCTGTGACATCTGCAATTATTTATACATTCATTTGTTCTTACAGATGAACATCATCAGTGTACTGTTCCATAACAATCTGATAACAGCGAGTATTCCCGCCAAACAGATGGACGTTCCTGTTGGGGTAAGGTGCATCCAACCAAGACTGATTCTGCGTTATCAACAATCAGAGAAATGTCCAGAAGGAAGTCAAACCAACTGCAGGTGCTTTAAGTGGCAGGGTGTTGGGAGAAGCTTAGACGAGAAAGAGAGGAAGGATAGGCAGAGAAAATGAGAGAGACCGGGCTGGATGGGGGTCAGTGAAATGAAGTTGTTTTCCATCTGCCTGGATATCACATAACAATGAAAGCAACAGGTACAACCTCAAGTAAACTAGCACGTGTGTGGCTACAGCAGACAAATAGAAGTATATTATGGCACTGTAAAATACTTTTAAAGGTGAAAACCAAATGAAATGAAATGTACGCATTAAAGTTTGATAACTGGCTTTATTAGACAGGCAAACCTCTGCGAGAGGAACGCGTCGAGCGCCTTTAAGTTCCAATTAACAATGAAAGCCACCTTAAAGCACAAAAACAACATGCTAAAATGACTCTATATGCACAGATTATTTGCTCGTGCTGCATTCAGTCATCCCGAAATAACAGACTTTCCCAAAACTGACTAATGTCTACAGAACACAGGAGGACTCATTACTGCAGAATTGTGGCAGCAAAGATTTTCCTAATCCTGAAGGCTCCTTCCTTCAAACTTTCTAGACTAAACATTTGCTTAAAAGGTGTCCAACTCTCTAATAAGACTGTCAAAAACGTCAACTGTGCAATCTCAAATCACTTTTTGATTAGTACTGAGACCTTCACAATGTCATTGTGTAACAAAACCTAACCTGGTCAACTGTTATATCATGTCTACGCCCTACCCCGCCACACACAAACACAAAGCTCTATTTCAGCTGAATCATTCTCTTGTGGAAAGAATCATAGTGTGCACCATAATGACAGCAGGTTATATAAGCTAATTAACATCTGCTTTGCTTTTTGAGTTCTGTGATGATCAACATATTTTTTATCCTCCATCAAGCGATTTTCTCTTTCCCCTAAGTATGCTCTATCAAAGTGGGAGGCTGTTACGGAGCTGAGGTTTTTCTGGCTCGTCCTGGGTGACAGTTCACGTGTTTCCTCGTAAAACGCCTTTAGTCAACTCAGAGGCATCAAAAGAGAGATCTAATGTCAGGTCTCATTAGGAATAGGCTTCCTACGTATGCATGTGATCCAAGATTAAAAACAAAACACAGAACATATTATGATCTTATTATCACTGTCAACTTATTCTCATTTAGCCCCACTGAACTCATACTAGGTAAGACAATAACATACCATTCACCCAGAGCCTCTAAGCAGCGCATTCGGCCCAGGATGAGCTCTGGATCCTCTTTGTTCATGTCGATCTTCTTGTCATACGCTACCAAGGCATCTTCCCACTCATGTAGCTTCTCATACCAGGTGGCTTGGATTTCCTAATAGATGAAGAAGAAAAAAAACACACAGTAGGATAGCATTACAGAAGACATATCATACTAGAACATCGTATCATAACGTTTTTGGGTTATGTGGGTTTTTTCGTGACCATCAGACAATTTAATAAAGAGTTTTGGAAGAGCAATCCTTTTTCCATCTACAGTACCTTACTGCGCTGTATGGCTGACATTTTCTACTTCAACATGCAATCCTGGACCGGTTACATCTACCAATGACTTCCAGGACTTCTTTAGGGAGCCATGCACGAATGATTAAGCACACACTTTACTGTGAGGGCTCCTGAACTGTATACTAATCAGGAAAACATTGCATCCTCCCACGATAAAGCTTTCCACATGGTCAGCCCTTTAACGAGGTTCCAGAGTGAAACTCTTCTCACTGAGTCTTTACCATGTTTTCACAGAGCAACTCAGCTCTCTAAGGCAAGGAAAAGTCTGTTTCTATACAATTCTGGGAGGCCTGGTATTTAATGAGAGGTAGTGTGTTGATTAGTTATAAAAATCAGATTAGAAAATCAAGTGTGAATTCTTATTTTAGGATTTTCATGTATTTATTTATTTTTTGTGGGGACAGGAGAGAACACAGAGAAGCCGGGAGGAAGAGCAGTGAGAGGAAACACAGTCAGTGGTCTCAAGGCAGACCCTAACCTCTGCATTAGCCTACGGGTCACCAGCTTAACTCAGCGAGCTACACCGGCTGCCACTGTAATTTTAAATTTATACCAAAATACATTCAAGTCAGAGTTGTATGAATATAGGCTTAAAGCTCAGACACTAAGCTTTGATTTGAGGGCTTAAACAAAAATATTGCATTAATGATTGAGCAATGGCAAAATTTATATATAGATCAAATTTGGTCAGTCTTGTCTTCACGTCCAAAGTCATTTATTTGAGCGTAATTAATTATTGAAGTTTCTATTGTTTTCTCACAGTGTGGAGATACTCATTGCCGTTTATGATTTTATAGTGGCGCGAATATGCAATGACCTCAAAAGAAATATGATTTTGGGGACAGCCGATGCCAAGCAACTAATGCCAAAATACTCTAATAGGGGGAAAAAAGCTTATTATAGATTTTTGGTTATTTTGGAGACAGTTTCAGACTCTGACCATACACACAACAGTTGTAATTAACATAAATGAATCAGCAAATCATATCCCTTCAAAAAATAAATAAATAAATAAATCTAAAATAAAAACAGAATAACACCAGTCTATTCAACTGATTGTCAATGTACCTCAAGCGCCTGTCTGGCACATTCATTCGAGGAAAAAGGAAAAACCACAGTTAGTAAATGACGTAACTTTGGTAAAAGGGAGGGAGACCGATCAAAATAACCAAATGCTCTTTTCCTGTTATGTAACTTGTGTGGAAAATCAGTGTAATCGTATCCAAAGCATGTCCACTCTGACAGTTATTTCATATATGGATCGGGTCCATGTACGGAGAACATGAAACAACAGAGTTTCTAGTAACATTAAGAAGGTGTGGTCCTCGATGTGAAACCCCCAGTAATTGTCTACAATGGTAGAGTGAAAACAAAAGATTACATAGCAGTTCGTTTAAATTTTATAATGACTCGTGCCACATCATTAAGACAGAAATGCGGCTCGTTTTTTGTTGAGGTGAAAAAGGTTCGAGGATCATGTACAGCACGTAGACAAAGTAAGTAAAAATTGAAGAAGATGCAAACCTCCTCTTAATTAGACAAATGAGTCCATAATTGTGCCTCTTGCTGTAAACCTCTGATAAGTGTAGCAGATGGCTTTTCCATATGCAGCACATTAAGAACATGGTGTTCTGGGAATATCTGCCTCAAACAACCATCATCCCCACATTAAAATAAGGAAAGGATACCAAGGAAGAAGTGCAGACAGGATTCCTAATATAATGTAGCTCACTAAAGACATATTCAGTCCAAAACTGCATGAAGAAATAAAAGGGTCTGAGTTTATGTGAATACTAGCCAGTATGGTCTAATTAAGTATCCAACAACTTTTTACACTTACCAGATATAAAGAGAGCAGTGCAATTTATAGCTTAACAAGGCATGGGTTTGCATCTTTTGCAATGTATTAATGTAGAAATCATTACTTTTAAATGTGTAATGTAACATTAACACAGTGCTTCACCTACATACTAAGATGTATTTTACATGGAAGAGATGCTCACGTGTTTTTAAACCAGGAAATGCAATTTTTTTACCAAATTAAACTGGATTAAGTTGTGAACCGAGTCAAATTTAACAGATTGGATAACATTTTCACTGGGGTTGCAACAACACAGTTGTCCAAGTGTCAGTCTGAGAGAAAACCTGGGATGCGTTTTTCCTTTTTTGTGAGTTGGAAAATGAAAAAAGAAATACTCACCAGCTCACCAAAATGTTTCATGGCATATTCCAGAACCCCAGATGCTGCTTCTGGCTGCTGCAGTTTATTGTTGATGCTGAAAGAAATGGCAAAACAATAGCAAACTGTTAGGCCAATCTAATCACAAAACAGGGGCTTTCAGAGCCTTACTGCTAAGCATATATAAATAAGCAGGTACTATCTAAAAACAAAGACAAGGCAAAGGGAAACCATTGGGGAAAACATGACACATGTGGATGTCTAAAGCCCAATCACAGGAAGTGCCAGCAATGACTTCTGTGCTGCTTAATGATGCTAATCAACACACTACCTCTCACTAAATCCGAGGTTTCCTTAACAACTAAGAAATGTGCTTCAACCATGATCCCAGAAGAAAAGTAACTCACACAATGAGGCACTCTTACCCCAGCCAGTCATCAATGCATCCTTTCTCATTGCACTTTGGAAACGTTAAATAAATGTTTAATACTTCATCAAAGATGTTTATTGGGAAAACTAAAAGGCACCTTTTGACATGCGTCATGCTTGTTTGACAAATGATGCGTTTTCTGTCAAGTCGTCACAATTCCCGTTTGTGCGCCCACCGCTGACCCGCACTGCCATCACATCTGGAAACACTCACATGAACCACGAGTCTATTATATTTCCTCAACTGTGAAACCTGTGTGCAGCCACAGCCAATACATCTGTAAAATGTAGCTTTCAAAAAGTGCTGGTATGCAGCGAAATTCCTGAGGACAGCAAGCAAAAGCTGATGAAAGGCATTAGAGCATGTATGTCAGAGATCTGCTTAGACAAAAGGTAAAGGCCAGAAGTTGTGATGAAACCACACTGCCAGTGGTCATGCTAAAGCTTGAAAGGACCCGTTGCTGCAGACCTGTGTGATGATGTAAAAATAAAAAAAATAAAAATACAATGCAGTAATCTATTGCTGAAAATTACATTGATTGGATTTTAATGCACAACCATTAAGAAAACATTTAACTAAAAATGTTCATAAACATACCATAAGCATGACATTATTAGATGATATACACAAAGACCTGGCATGTATGTGAAACATGTATAACAAAGAACTGTAGTTTTAGCAAATACTGGTTTTAGATTCTTTTTTCCTGACAGGTGCAGCTGGGTTTGCAGTGAAATGGTGAAGGTCTCCTTTAGCATTGGTGCCTGCACGGCAGTGATAAAGGCTGAGAGGTAACAGTTCTCTTTTATATAGCAAGCCTGCATTTGGAGGTTGAAGAACTGGTGCTAAAGTACAAGTTTGTCAGGAGACTGCAGTTTGTGTCACTTTTAGGAGCTAATGATGAGATTTGTTTTCCGTTCATCTTTAGTTTTCACTCACTTTTGAGTTAAAGGTACCAAAAAACTACTTGGAAAACCCTGCACAATGAAAGATTATGTTTATCCGGTACAATTAAATGCATCACCAAGGGCTCCTTCACAAGTGTGCATATTGCAAGGAATCATGACCGCAGGATAATTTATCCATATTTGTGACAAGCCAGGAACCTTCAGCAAACATCAGTTAAACCTCCCAGTAAATGAAAACAGGCTGGATTTAGGGAGGTAGGTCTATCACGAATTAAACCAAGCAATCCCATCGATCTTGCAGAACAATGATTACTGTTCTTTGACAGACATTAGCATTTTGGTGGTGTAATCAGATGACACTGGGCAGAAGATTTAATGACCTCAAGAAAATCCCATTAGAGCATGATTGCATAATATGAGAAAATAAGCTTCTTTTAGTAAATAACCATTTGTCTGTGACTCTCACGGAGCTTGATAAAGTTCCAGGCACTGTTGCAGCATCCCGCACTCTTCATTAGGCACAACTACCACCCAGTATTCTGAAGAATACTGACAATATCACACAGGTATGTTGTATATACTTGCTGATTTAAACCAAACCAAAAAAATGACTCCTTCTGTTGGTTGTAATTTACTTTCAAACACAAAATGAACATAAAAACCTCAAGTCTCCATGTCCTACCTCACAGAAACGGACTATGTTAAAACTGGCCAGATGTGGCTTTATCTGAGAAGGCACATCAGAAGGAGGGCTTTAACTCCTGCAGACCCTGGAGATTTCACTGTCCCTCAGTTAAAGCCATCTGGCTACCAGCTCCAAGCACATGCAGTCTAAATACATCCAGATGACAACGCTCACATAACATTCCTCTCAAGTAAAAAAAGAAAAAACTTATTAGCAAGCAGAAAATGTACTGATATCACTGTCAAACCCTCTCATGTGTGCAGGGCCCCAAGTATCACTTCCTAACTTTTTACACATTGCACCCTTGGTATATGGAGAGGTCACCAAAAAGTGCATGTGCTGAGGTTTGCGACTGTAAAGCTGTCAATATTATTACATCTCACCAAGAAATTTTACCAATCTGGTTTGCAAAATTGAATAAGAAAGAAAGTGGATTGAACTTTTTGTGAAAGAGACCATATTGCGCTTCCACAAAAATGTACAAAGACATGTAAAACTAAGAATATACACCTACAGAAAAGCCAAAAGAGGTGCAAGTAATGACATATTTTAAAGAATCAATGGATTATTATACAATCACTAAACACAGAGTAGTCCCATCTTAAATCACAACAAATATGGTTTTATTTTTGTCCAATCACAGACTCACTTATTTCTGTTGGTACAACAATAAACAAGTAAAAACCGTGGAGCCTGGCAGTTTGCAAGATGATAATGATTCTCTTCTTTCATATACCAGGGCTGAAGAAACACAGTACCAACAGATCTGCTGTTACGCCCACATGATGATTAGGAATTTTCATAGCCACTTGACTGTAAACAACAGAGCATTGTACCACTGCTAGAAATGCGGTTAACTAATATTAAAAAAATACTGGTTCATGGTTTGGCTTATATGCTGACCAGCTCTTTTCTTGGAGTCCATTAAAAAAAGTTAATCCAGTTATTAAAAACAATCATTATATATTAAATTGTTAGTTGTCCAATTATTATTGAGACTATGTACAAAAACGGCTATAATCCCGAAACAGTTATTTAATAAAATATATATTAAAAGTAAAATACTGTCAAGATGTGATTGAAGTAAAGAAAAAAAAGTCTTGATAGTTGTGTCTAGTAGTGTCCAAATACATATGGACCTGACCATAGGTTCAGGTATACTGTCACATTTTTTTTTTTTTTTTTTTTTTTTAAATTTAAAA
>VURO01049492.1:0-10062 GCA_015108175.1 Pelvicachromis taeniatus | reverse complement strand
GGGGGGGGGGGGGGGGGGGGGGGGGGTGGGGGTGGGGGGGGGGGGGGGGGGGGGGGGGGGGGTGTCCTGCTGGTTATTTTTTTGTAAAAGAGAAAAGCAGGTCTCTGTTTCATTCTCCAGAGTGTTCACTTAACTAAATTTATACAGTGTAAGCAAGCTCTTTCCTGAGCTGAAGTGCACACAGACTGCCCAAAGATGCCAACGTATGAGCACAAAAAGCACAAGAAGCACAAAAATGACACACAGGCAGGTGTTGCTACCACTTTCTTGTTCTTTTTTTTTCTTTTTCCGAAAGGAGAGAAAAGTAAACAGCTAGGAAGTAGCACTTCTTATTTTGGAAAGCTTTTCAGCACTTTGAGCTGGGAAAAGAGGGAGGAGTGGGAGACAAGTGTGGTTGGATAGGTGAGAGGGCAACCTAAAGTGGGGGATAGAAATGAACTCTCAAAGGATTAAAGAAAGAAAGGAAATGAAGTGCTGAGAGTGCATGAGTGCAAGAACACCACACATGTTACATGAAACAGATTGAAAAGAGGTCCTGACAAATTGGTAAGGTGAAATATATAAATGACTACACTTTAGTCATGCTTGATAATCACAATATGCTGATATACTTGTGCAATGCCACAGTGTATCAAGGCCAAAACTGCACACACGGAAACTAAACAAAACAAAAAATCTATCCAGCCAACCTAAAGCCAAGTGAAGTTGATCTGTGGTTCATGTCATTATCTGCTAACACGTTGACCTTTTTTTGTTTTTCTGATTAGTTTATGCCATCGGTTAGAATTTAATCAAGTGTGCACAAATATGGATAAAGGCAAAAATACATATACAGCACAGAAAACACCATGCACACTTTCTTCATAAGCCGAAAAGCACTCGCATACAAATGCACGCAGACTGCATTTTCTGTCCCTGATGTTTATGCAGTGTGGTTGCATATATTATTTTTCAAACTTATGTAAAGGCTTAAATGTAATGTCCTGTTGTCAGTACTCTGTTCTCAGCCAAGGTAAATCTAAATGCATACATATAAATGTCCATCTCTTTTCAAATGATGTTGAACATTAAAACAAAACAGTTACAGGATTCAACAGCCAAACAAATAAAGTTCAGCTTCTTAATTTTGTGCCTTCAAAGAATTATGACGTTATAAGCTGTCATTTGTGTGGCTATTGTAATCATGCAAAATGGATTATTAATAACATAAGGAGATAAAGGGATGGTCTGAAGAGAACAATAAATGTATAATCACTAATTATTGCTTTTATTTTTTTAGGGTTGGTTTACCAACCCTAAAAAATACTTTGGTGTAGCTTTTTTTTTTTATCCTTCCATGACCCTTGACACTTTTACACCTCACCTCACATGGATCCAGCGATGTTTGATAAATGTGGAAAGGATATATAATTGATGAACCACACATATTGGCACGGAGCCACCATCCTAGTGCTGTTTTAAGACAATGGTCAGAACTTTCTTCTAGCACATTTCTAATTAATGCACGATTACCTCAACAGCGGAAGTTATATGGCTGGTTTGGTTTGACTGCCGTAGGATTACTGAAAAAGCTAAGAATGGATTCATATGAAAATTTTAGCAAATGTGGGGCTTGATTTGGATTTAGAGTTGGGACTGAGCTTGAGATTTGTGTCATAAATACTTGCCATTACAACATAGGGCTTAAGGGGACATTTTAAATCACCATGTAGTTCAGTCTTCACATTAAACTGGTCTGAAAGCTCAACAGCAAAAGATCTGAAAGACATACAAACTGTTTTCTTCCCAAAGCGTACCCTGCTGCCTTTCATGAGAACCCCTACTGGTAAACCCTAAGCATACCTTTAAAATGGCTGGTTTCTACCAACCAGAAGGTCACAGTGGTTTCACCATCTGGTGGTAATGGCTCACACCTTTGCTCATATGATGAGGCACATGAGTGTGTGTGTGTGTGAATGTTAGAGAAAGTATTTAGGTATAGAAAAAAAAACTGCTTGTGTGAATGTGTGTGTGACTGGGTGAATGAGGCCTGTAGTAAAAAGTGCTGAGTGCTCAGTGAAAGTAAAAAAAGCACTACCAGTCCATGTACCATTAAAAATCACAATGGTTAAAAGCTCATACCTAAAAGTAACAGTTCTGTGTTGCTGGATAGCTTTTATACAAAGAAAAAAAGGCAAATTTCTTAGTCCCAGAGACAGGAGGTCAGAACCTTTGAATAAGGAGCTGCCTGAGGTGCACACAGTCTGCATTTTTACATCATTAACGAGAGAGACTATTCTGTGTCACTTTAAAGAAACCTTTGAGTCAAACACAATAAAACTAGGAGGGTGTTACTTCTACTCCAGGTTATATGCTTATTTAATGCTTGCAGAAGCTTACAGCAATTTTCTATAAAAATGTATTCAAAAGTTATAAGTGCAATAACACAAAAAGTTAATCAACCATTAATTTCATCTCACCTTGAACTATCTACTATCCACTTCACACAGAACCACCTGGGATTTTGTGAAGCTCGGCTGATTTAAAGATTTGCCCAAGGTCTCAAAAGCAGTTGTCATCAGTTTTTGCAGATGCCTCAGGAAGGAAAAGGGTTTTCTGCAGAGGTGAATAATATAGTGTCCAGAAGAGGAAAAGAAAAAGGAAAAAAACCTTTCCACATCCTTGTGGTAGTTAGCAACTGCCCGTTGGACTGCCCTAGAAAGCATGAACAGACAGTAATCAATCAGCTTTCACTCTCTTTAAACTCATCACTCATTCACTGAGGTCATAGACTGAAGGAGCTGAAGGGACTCTTTACTACAGACCTCTATTGAAGTTTTGTGTGACCACTAACCATGTGATATTATCTGGTCCACTCATGAGGCTGGTCAGTATTCCTTAATCAGTTGTGAGTTGTTGCTGATGGCTGAGTGTGGGCTACTGCTACAGCTAACCTCTGGATTAGCTTGTATGTCATCTTATGTTTTAACAACAAGTTATGAGCAATGTTTTCTTTCTAAACTGAATGAGTAAAAGATGGGATTTTCTTACAAGTTGGACATCCCCAATCTTTCCATTTTACTCAAACATGCCTGTTTCATTCATTTTGATGGCACTGTATCCACTAGCTAGCTGACTTGTGGCAAGACCACTAGCCTCAGCAAGGCAGAAAGGAATGGTTAGAAGGATTTTGCTGCTGATTTCACCCAGGGAGCACCAGCAAGCTTCAGGAACCACTGCCAACCAGTGGGGAATGCATATGATTCCATAGCAGTCAGTGGCTGTATCATGTCCAGTGTTTTGGACAAATCTTCAGCACTGTGCGCATGGCATTAATACATGATTTTATTTTGCAAACAAAATGTTGCCCCATGTTTGCTAGAGATGTGAGTTTCAGGGACTTCTGCATTGGATCCATATTTCAAACTAGAAAGTTCCATCCATTTTTCATTTACAGTATGTCAGTGTATCGTAAGAGAGAGCTGAACAGGGCTGTGAAGCTTCTTACTGGCTGATTTGTTCCAACACATTCTCACTCCCAAAGCGTAACATACTACGCTATGTGACAAATCGTCGATATGTTACGCTTTCGGCCACCCAACACGTCTCTATGTTACGCGTTCGGAAACATTCGGACTGAATCTACACATGTACATTTATTTTACTTTCTCATGAATTGCTTTGAAAAACACTATCTAAAACGTTTAAGGTTGTGGTTAAGGTTAGGGATATGGTTATGGTTATG
Source organism: Pelvicachromis taeniatus (assembly GCA_015108175.1). Taxonomy (NCBI): domain Eukaryota; kingdom Metazoa; phylum Chordata; class Actinopteri; order Cichliformes; family Cichlidae; genus Pelvicachromis; species Pelvicachromis taeniatus. Next base: position 6,338 of record VURO01049492.1, on the reverse strand, counting down.
GTTAGAATTAAGGTTAGGGTTAGGGCTGGAATACACAGCTGGGACGTGTGTTACCACCGGGATCGTCATTCTAGTGGATTCCATCCACAATCGGACGCATATCATAGGGACACGGAAGGTTAGCTTTCGCTTTCTCATGGGACGCCTTGGGAATGAGAACGGTCTCTTTGTTCCTTAAGTCACCTATGGCCATAAGCTGTGATTACTGAAAAAAGATCACAGATAGAAGGGGGGGCAAGTTATTTGTTTATTTTTACTGAAACTTTTTAGAGCCCCTTTATGTTTACTTTTGTAATAAATACCTGTATATACAAGTGAGACATGGAGAGAATAAAATAAAATATATTGAAAATGAAGGAGTTACACCAACTTGATTCATAGATATAAGAAGGGTTAGCTGTTGGAGTGTGTTGCAAGTGAAAGAATGCTGGTCTCTGCATATGTGTCCTCAGGGAGAATTCACAACTGTCAGTCTGTGACCAGCTTAGCCTTGTGCTGTTCCACTGTGTCACTGCTAAAATGCATGAGCACACACATGACTTTTCTCTCACATGCATACCTACCAGAGCACCAGCAAGCATGACACTTAAATAAAGGAAAATAGACACTGGCATGTTCACTGATGTACACAAGCACAAGCACACACACACACACACAAATAAAAAGTTAACATGAAGAGTAGCTTTGTAGAATGAAAAAGACCAAATCAGCAAGGACAAGGCCAACAAACGGTAGGAGATGTAGGTCAGAATATGCCAATAAAGTCTGTTGAAATTAATTGTGCTGACAGCAAAAGACTACAGAGACTGACTGGGAAAGAGAAATAAGAGAGACAGAAAAGAGGGTGAAGAAAAGGGGAAAAAGGGGAACGAGACAGTAGTTCTTTCCAGGGGCAGCCAACACACGTTCTATGCCTCAAGGTAGATGAAGGGCCAAGACCTTTATGAAAGGGCCTGTTGTCACGCTCTCACACACACACACACACACACACACACACACACACACACACACTGAACTTTCTAGACATTAGAGGGAGGTGCTGAAAGGTCCCAAGGGCCAGGGGCTTGAAAGTTCACGTAATCTGTCTTGGTATATTTGTGTGTGCCTCTGCGTGTGTGTGCGCGTGTATTTCTAATACTCCAGTTCAACTGCCATATCAATAATTCAAAGTGTCCTACACCATACTGCAAACCGAACTTTACACCAGTCACGCAAAAAGCACACTTTTATGTGAATTAGCGTAAGTATAAAGTCATTCAGTGCAATTTTACGAGTTTCAATTGAAACTGAGACCGTTTCTTAGCTGTTGGCAAAGTGTGCATGTGTTTAAAACTTCAATTTATGAAGAAGCAAAAAAAAGCCACGTAGAGACAATTCCATGATTCATTCAGCAGCATTCACAGCTGAAACTCTTACTTTACATAACCATCTCACACTGGATGTTGTTCTCATAAAATATTAGCCAGAAGTCAGGCTCTTTAAAAGGCTGACTTCTTCCAACAAAGAACAGATCTTATACTGAACAACACAGTCAGGTGAACATACTGTTAGAGCTTCAGACTGACTGTTAGTGCTCCAGGCAGAAAGAATCAAAGTTTTAAATGGCAAAATGTGATGAAACTACAAAAAAAGAAAAGAAAATGCAGATCCATATAAGCACAGAATTGACTAAACATGGCAGGATTTATTAAAACTGTGCTCTGGAGAGGTACATGGAACCCACTCACAAACAAGTTTTGATGTGTTAAATTGAGCATTTTGCAGCTCTCAAGTGGAAAGCTGAAGGTGATCGGGTACCACCGAAGCACACAGACATTTCTGAACAGGTGGATGTGCTGCTGTAGAGCTAAACTTACACTAGCTAACGGGCTGCATATATGTAGAAAACAGTCTGTAACCTATGCTTTGGTTTTGTTAGATGTCACTTCACTTGTGTGCAGTCATTTTGCACCAAGGGAGTTGGCAGTGTTTGACTGCTATTCAGAGAGGTCTAAAAGCTAGTAGAGGTGACACCACTGCCCCTTGTACCTCTAAATATTACATCAGCCTCATGCCTGTGGGAAACATCTTTGAGAGTGCTTTAGCAGTGCTATTTATGTCTTACTTTCTTCCCTCTTGCTGCTTTCTCGCAAGCATATTCTATTTATTCCTCTGCATTAACTCATCACTCTCCCGACTTATCTTTGCGATGTATCTTTTTAAATCATCAAAACCCACATTACCATTCCCACAGGTAACTAGAAACATCACATCCACTTAGATAAAGTTCTTCTTAAACAAAAAAAAGGAAGAAATGTTGAATAAATGGAAAGTACCTGAAAATTAAATACATTTTTCCATCATCCTCTTTGAATTACTGGAAACAGTTGGTAACTATGTTGCCAATATGGCATCTTGTTTTTGCATGCAGGTCAGAGCAGTGACTGTACGCTAAACTCTTTCAAGCATCCTGAAATCACTCTCAGGAAAGCTGCCTCACTTTGGAGCATTTTCATCGACAACAAACTTAACCAAATAAAATCAGAGTAGTTAATCCATGAAGCAAAGTTAACATTTTACCTATAACTATTAGTATTCAGAGACTATTTTCACATTTGCAGAACCTGCATCGCATTCGGTAAATAAAACCACAAAGCTCTTCAGTTTAGCTGAAAGCAGCTGTTGTGCAATCTCATACATGCTGAAGGCTGCATTAATATCAGTAAAAATGGGTTCTTTCATGGCATTTCAAAACAGAGCCCTGGCTTTGGCCACTTTTTTTAATTAATAGTGTTTCGGTTAAAAAAAAAAAAAAAAAAGCCACTGACTTCAAACCTTGATTCGGACTGCTACATGTGGCAGAAAGTCTAAGAGAGACTCCGTCAGTTTCAAGTTCAAAAATACTCTGTTCAGCTACAACTCTTTCCAGTACAAACTGAACAGAATCTCAATTGAGCCACTCGGCCCCAAGTCTGCAAACCCACTGTCGTCCCTTCAGCTCAGTGAGAATGGATGGTAATGACGCCTCCTGTATGAACACACAAGATAATGAGCACATTTATATACAACTACTGCGAATGCTGAAAGAACAGTGCTGTAATTGGGCTTTCGCTGGGTGACTGCAACACAAGTCGGTGTGCAAAGAAAGCACTAAAATTTGTAGTTCGAGTTAAAAAGCAGTCAGAGGCTTTAAAAAAAAAAAAAAAAAAAAAAAAAATTATAAAAAAAATAAAAAAAAAAAAAAAGGGTTTAAAAAAAAAAAAAAAAAAAAAAAAAAAAAACTCAAGTAAAAGGCGCTTGATGTTATCATTTAAAGACCACACTGGCTTTGACCACACAGAATAATGGCACCTCATGTGCCACCACCCAATAATAAAGTCACCGGGTTTGCAAACGTACATAATTGGCCTCAAAGCAATCAACCCCAATTACCTAGCACCATAATTGGCTTCAGAGCAATCAACTACACAGCTATCATTACATTTAAGCAGGCACCAGCATGCCCATGACAGTGCTTATCTCTGCAGTTAATCTGCCAGTTTGGTTACAGCTTTGACTCTGATGAATGGATAAGAACAGCTGTAATTAATAGCATGATACACCTAATGTATTGCTTTGTATTGTATGGGTGTAACGGTCTAATCCATGGTGATAAAACATACATTGGTGAAACAATGTATCGTTAAATAAAGTGAAATTGTTAAGTTACAGCTTGTAGAGCTATCTCATGGATTATAGTAAATGGGTTTATGGTCACTCTAAATCTGCCAGCCTTTTATACTGTCAGTATGTCTGGACCTTTACAAATCGTCCATCTCTCTTCAGAATTGTCTCTCCCAATTTTCTTCTTGTCTGAATTTCATAGTTCTTCGGCTGGTACCAGAATGTCCAACATTTCCATCTGCCATAAAATACGGATTTGCAACAGACTGTTGTGGACACAGGATTTACATGCCAAATGCACCAAAAAAATAAAAAGAATAATGAAACAGAGTTGAATACATATCTGTGTCCATCTACACCAACCACTCTGTCTAGAGTTTAACGTAATTGAAAAGCTAACTTCGAGCAGTTGGTCAACTATAATACGGATGTGAGACCTCGAGTAAAAATACATACATAAATGTATCGCATTTTTGATGATAAAAATAGTGAAAAATCAGCGCTTTCTAAAAGTAGTATTCCTGGCATAACCTTATTGGACAAGTCTTGCATAATAAAGTTGTTGTTTTTGTGTCCGTTTTAGATGCTGCCATTTAGACTTTCCTTCCCAACAGATGACATCTCTGGGAAATTTCAACCTCTTGGAGAAACTAGAAAAATCACAGAAAACATTCACCTTATCGAATGAAAACAGACCAGTGATTCATTCCCAAATGCTGTCCAAATTAAATACTCAGGTAATAAGTAGTAACACATAATTAACTTCTTCAAAAAAAAAAACGCCACAATTTTCTGAAAAGCTCTCAGTTTTTCAGTCGGAATTTTTATGGAACACTCTCCTGTCTTCAAAGTGGAATCATGGATTTTTGTTTTAAGCTTCTTTTCTCTTGTCTAATTGTAAAGTGGTTTGGAATATCTTTGATGTTTGTCTCTGGGAGAATACAGGGAAACCTCAAACCACTAGACAAAAGGAAAAAAAAATACAAAGTAATTTACTGAGAATGATTTCTCGACTCCCAAGAGTGTGGGGTGGGAAGGAGTGGGAAAGACAGGGAAGAAAATGAGGCGGTAAAAGATGAGAAAAAGAAAAAATAATAAATAACACAGGGAAATGTTTGATTTTTGACAAACGTCCAGCTGTGAATGCTTTTTTTTCTTGCTTAATTTATGAATTATTATGAAATAGTTTATAAATTAATTTCACAACACCAGAAGGTAATCCATTAAGTAATCTGTAACCACTGCAAATGTTAAACTCACAGGTGGCTTTTATCTCTTTAAGAAAATGTCATCCAAACAAAAACAGCATTAGAAACTGCTAATAAATCTGTATGAATCAACATTTAGACAGCCTCTGTCTGCCTCTCACCGAACATCTTATGGGTGATGTAAATCTCAGCAAGAGAAGAAAGGGAGAGTTACTCCATTGTTGGAAACAAGCTAAAGAAAAAAGTACTTGATTTGCTGTTGAACTGGGATAAAGAAAAGAAAAAAAAAAGATCTGTTGCATTTTCCGAAGGCATGGTAGGTTTTGTTTTTTTTAAACAAACTCGAAAGAGCACTCCTTTTTTTTTGCTTATCCTCTTGTTCTATTATTCACTCACTCGTTAGTTTGTTCTGCTGTACTCCGTCTCCTGCTGTATTGCTCAGGCTCTGTCTGTATTCCCCCGACACTCCTAAAATACAGTAGTAGTAGTTTCTGTTTTTCCTTCATTCCTATTGTTTCCAAAGTGTCTCAGTCATGTAATACCAAACGCTAATACTGTAGCATAAACCCAGTGACTGAAAAATGTGGAATAATTGTCTGAGATACTTATATTTTTATAATTATATCTATTGCAGGGGCACACTATTACAGTTCTTGGTCTTCACTTTACATACTTACTACTTTACAACAACATTTTAGGTACTTTTAAAACATTTCTACAATAATGCAATAAAACTGTGTGTTACAAAATCATTCAGTTTTAACCTTCACTGAAACATTTTTTTTGTGTTATCCTTTTCTCTTTTTTGGAACAATCAAATCAATGACATCAAAGTTGTCATGATCTGGGGGTGTGGCTGGAGACACCACTGGGCGGAGCCATCCTTTGCAAGCAGGCACACCTGAGGCTGATTTGGGGGCAATCATGCAGGGCTTTTAAGCGCCACCCGGACTCCTCTTCACCGCCAGTTCGTCAGCTAACCAATGTTGGTACCAGGCCTATGTCTCTATGCTGTTTTTCCAAGATTCCTACTGACCTGTTGTCATTCATTTCAGCCTCGCTCGGTGATTTTCAACCCGGACCTGACCCGCTCCTGAGATTCTGGCTTCCTTCTCAACTCTCTGGAGGACCCTCTGTACTACACCCTGCCTGCCCTCCAACTACCAGCTTTCAGCCTCGGGAACACCCGACCAGCCCGCCTCAGTCCGCACTCCACCAGAACCATCACCTCCCCCCTCCCAGGACCCAGCAAGTTCCACCACTAGTAAGCCGCCTAGTCAGACTCACAACCTAGCTATCAACCGGCACCAACCCCTGTCTAACCAAAGTAACTCTCTTTTCCAGACCCACCCGGCCAGCCCCTCGAACCCGTGCACCCACACCGATCACCGCCACGTTTCTGTCACCACTCTTCAAATAAAAGCACTATACTTTATCACTGCCTCTGTCGTGTCTTGCATCTAGAGTCCTTGCTTAGCTACCGGCCGG
>VURO01049491.1:11633-26463 GCA_015108175.1 Pelvicachromis taeniatus | reverse complement strand
GCCTATCCACTCAGCGGCACTCACTGAAAGAAATCAAGGATACAATATGACATACATCCTGTCAAAGAGCTACCGTGTTTTTCTCAGTCCAGCTACAGTAGATGTATTTTAGCTGGAAAGGGCGAGTGGGGGAATGGCACAGACTCTCCCTCCTGTCTGAGCACAAGGTTTTCCAAAGACAAAAGGAGGAAACACGCACGGGTCTGTCTCAGTGTGCTTATCATGTCGACGTGCAGAAGTGGTTGCTAAATTATCACTGATTACCCGGTTATATACGGTATTTAGCGTCCTCCTGAAGCATTCTACACAGACACGACAAAAGTGAACTTTCTGAACTCGATTTGCAAATGTAGAAAAAGAACAACAGCTCCAGTAACTGTCTGTGATATTATCTGTGTGTTATTTACTCGTATGTGATCGTTTCAAAGCGTCTGAGGATACCAGTGAAGACATTTGTAGATTAAAAATAGCCATTCCTCTGAACGACCTGGGATTACATTTATATTAAATGTTCCAGTCCCAAGTTCTGCAAATTCTTAAATGTGTATATTTGCAGTGGTGTGGAAAAGTGGTTTTCCCCTTGCTCGTTTCCTATTTTTTTGCATGTTTGTCACACATAAATGTTTCAGATAATCAAACAAATGTAAATATTAGACAAAGTTAACACAAGTAAACACAAAATGCAGTTTCTTAATGACAGTGTTTTATTCTTAAGGGGGAAAAATTCCAAACCCCTGTGTGAAAAAGTGATTGCCCCCTAAACATAATAACCCTTAGCAGCAGCAATCTGCAATCAAGTCCTTGCGATAACTAGTAATGAGTTTTTTACAGTACTGTGGAGGAATTTTGTCCCACTCATCTTTGCAGCATATTTGTATTTCAGCCACATTGGAGGGTTTGTAAGCACAACGGGCCACTCCAAAGTATTCATTTTGCTTTTCTTAAGCTATTCAGAGGTGGACTTGCTGGTGTGTTTTGGATCTTTGTCCTGCTGCAGAACCCAAGTGGTCTCCAGCTTGAACTCTTTATGGTCCTTTTGCTCAGCAGTGGTTTTCGTCTTATAATTCTGCCATGCAGGCCATTTTTGCCATAGTCTCTTTCTTACGGTGGAGTCATGACCACTGACTTTAACTGAGGCAAGTGAGGCCTACAGATCTTTGGTTGTTGTTCTGGGTTCCTTTGTGACCTCTTGGATGGAGTCATTTTGGTAGGCTGGCCACTTCTGGAAAATTTCTCAGTGTTCCAGGTTTTCTCCATGTGTGGATAATAGCTCTCACCATTGTTCTCTCTGTAAACCTGCTCAGTGTTTCAGACAGGTTCTATTTAAGTGATTTCTTGATTCAGCAGGTCTGGCTAGCCTTAGTCTAGCAGTGAAAATAACTTAACTTTGAATAAAAACGATGTTAATTACAGCTAATTCGTGATTTAACAAGGTGGGGCAATCACTGTTTCACACAGGGCCATTTAGGTTTGGATTTTTTCCCCCTTAATAATAAACACCTTCATTTAGAAAGTGTATTTTGTGTTTACTTGTGTCATCTTGGTCTAATATTTAAATTTGTTTGTTGATCTGAAACATTTAAGTGTGACAAACGCACAAAAAATAGGAAATTAGAAATTGGGCAAACACTTTCTCCCACCATTGTATATGAAGTGATATAAAGATGTAAACAGGGGGTAAAACCAGATGAACTGAGTCCTTACTCTGGTACTATTCCAGTTAAAAGAAGCCACATTCTGGTGTCGTTTAACCTTTATGGCATACACCCCTAAACTGTTTTCTCCTTTGTTGTGAGTGCGACCTTTCAATTGAGTCCCTGGAGGCTGCAAATCGAAGGCATTTCCCGCCTCAAATCCATTGTAAACATTCAGTGCACCTGGGCCCCCCGAGTTTTTATTGAAATGTGTGGAATGTTTTATTTTTTATCATTATTTTGTTGTTGTTGAGATGAACATCTTATTGCTTTTGCCGTGCCTAAAAAGAAATCTCCCTCACCTATGTGTTAACTGTGAATTTTTTCATGTAGAAATGAACTCGTAGAACTTGTGATACCGTCTTGTCCTGTGCATTGATAAGATTTTTCTCTCTTTCTGGAGTGATTGGAGTGGAGGTGGAGAATGGTTATGTATGAATGACTGTGCGTGCGTGCATGTGTGTCTCTAGATAGGGTGTTGATGTCTATGATTTTTTTCTTTTCTTTTTTCTTTAACTTTATGATTTGTTTTTTTTTGATCAATTATTGTGACATTCCAGCAGCAGCCGCCACCTTTTCTATTATCCAAAGCCTCTCAATAAACATATCATTGTGCCATTCGGTCTCCATCCTTCTTCCCAGTGTGTGAGTGAGAAACCATCAGTCTGATGTTGCTCGACATGAGACAGCGAGCCTCGAGCGCTGTCTGAACTTTTGAGACATTCTCAGATCCATCAGCGAAATGTACACACACACACACAGCGTCATTTTTCCATTACAACAGAGGACATTACATTTTCTTAGATTTGTTTTCTTTAGACTCACAGTGACCATCAGCACTGCCTGCCTGATCTTAAATTTAATCTCATGTTCACCCTGAAATTTAATAATTCTTAGAGCCTCACAGTATAAACAGCTTTTTTCTGCAACCACAGTGAAAACAATGCAAGTTCTCACATTTACTTCTTCCTGTTACCTTAAAGTACTCTTATTGCAATCAGTCTTATATTAATTTGGCACATTACCTTCCAAAGCAACCTAAAGTTACAGTCTGTGTGATTTCAGAGTGGTCTTCTGTTTCATGTCTATTCTAAACTATGGTAAAAATGAGCAAACTTCAGTCTCACATGAAGAGCAACATGTAATATTACACGTTATTTACAGTATTTAACAGCTAAGCCAAAATCGGATGCAGTGTCTGAAAAATTAAGTACAGCCATCTGTAGCACATAGAACCACTTTAAGCTGCACTTTATCAGTCTCCTACATCACCGTTGAGGCATTTTCGCCCACTCTTCTTTATAATGTTGTTTATGCAGTTCATAGAGGTCTGCGTGGATTTTCTTCAGGGCCATCACAGCATTTCATTGGGGTCGAGGCCTGAACTTTGGACTATTGCAACCCTGGGAACTCTTCCTGTATGTGTTCAGTCTTTTTATAATTTTACTGCCATGAAGTTTAACATTTAACTTCCAATCAGAGCCCGCTACAGTCTGAGATGTAGCTCTTGGGCTTTTTATATTCTTTTTCTTTTTTTTCTCTGAGCATTTCATGGTCAGAGTTTAGAGTGAATTCGCTGAAACGTCCACTCCTGGCAAGGTCCTGGTTGCCTTCCACTTGTGAATAATCTTTCTCACAGCCTCATAACCTTTCCCAATTTGGGCAGCAACAATTGTTTCTCTAAGATCATTGTTGAACTCTTTCCTCCTTGGTGTTGTGTGAATGCACACACTTTTGTCACACTTTCTGATGTAATCATGTGTTTTTAATTACACTCTTATTTCCTACGGATGCAGCAGCAGTGTACATTATTATGCCTTGATAAGCAACCTGCTTCTTGCTCAGAACTTTGAAAACAGCCATTTATGCCTGTTTTTGTTGTTTGTTTGTAGGCGAACCTGCATCTGCACAGGGTTGTTTTCAGATGCTTCTGTGGAGAATTGACTTCCTTTTAAATTTTTCAAATTAAATGAATGAAAGTACAGAAAATGTTACAGAAATATTAACTAGAGACAGCCTCGGTTCACCTTTAGTTTGCCGATAATAAAACAAAGTCAGTGATGTGCTGGTATTCACGTGGTAAAAAAACAACAACTGAGTGTTCAAAGAGAATATATACTTCAGTGCGCACAGCAGACTGGAGAGCCTTCAGACAACATAAACCTCTTCTGAAGTTTTTCTGTGAAGAACTGTAATTTAGGCTTTCACCATCGCGCCACTTCATAGCTGAATGCTCTGGTACGATCAGTACTTTGAATTTGCAACCTGCAATCTGTGAGTCAAGCTATCCTCAGCAAGTTGGTTGTTTGTGGTTGGTAATGATAAACTCATACCTTTTAAGACCCGGTCCATGTTATGAACCCTGCAAAAACTTTTTTTTTTAATTAATTAGTTAATGAATTAATTTTTTTTAAAGGAAATCGCACACGCCCACAAAACCATGGGGAAAAGTCAAGAATCCCTCTCTCCACTGATCCTGCCTAAATATATTCATAAATTCTAAACCCAGAAAAAGTGTGACATCTGTCTGCGTGCGCATGTGACAATAGACTTTCAATTAGAGGAGGCACAGAAGAGCAGATGTTTCCTCGCCTACAAGAAAAGTGAGACGAATCAGAGTCAAATCAAACCCTCAGAAAGTTTGACAGCGCATCTGAATGGCAGGAGAGGAGAGTTACATCATGTATATGTCTATTTCTTAGAATTATTATCCGACACACTGGGGGAGCATGAGGTACCGTCTCTTTAGCTCTTTGTACTACCAGCGCACATATAGCATGTCTGCGCTTAATTGAGTGCTGTCTGAGTTCACTCGAGCAGAAAACGGAAAGAAAGAGCAACCTACAATGACAAAATGGCCATCCTCATTTATGTCACGGTAATTGGGGCTCGTACTGGAGAGATTATGGTTTCTAACAATGAGTATAATCCACAGCATCATAAACACACTTAATAGGTTCATATTGAACCACTGAGTGTCAGTGCTCCCAGCATAAAGTCCTTATGGAATAACTAATGAGCTCATTGCATGCAAATGCTTAACTTCGTAAGTGTCTAATAAGCATTCATTTATGTGATTACCTCCAAACGACTGACAAGACACTATTGCTCATATCCAAGTTGGAACACGTTGGCAGACTTTGTTCGTACAGACGCCTCAGATTCCTCAAATATCTCTGGGAGCACAGTCATGGGGTTTTCTCTGAGTCCACAAAACACGTGTAGACTGGCCTGGTGAACTCCCATGCCTCCTCAGTCATCTGTGAGACTGTGAAAACCTTGCCCACTTTTCCACAGCCAAGATGGGAGCCTGCATATTTTCTCTGAAGTTCAACTGTCAGCCAGAGCCTCCTTTTCAACACCCTTTCCTTTAAGGCCAAGAAGTGCGATGCTTGTGTTATAATTGGCACGCACACTCTGATCTTCTTTTTGAAAAGGTAACGTGTTTTTACTTGAGGTGTTAGTGCTGGTAAAAACTGCAGGTTAGCCAAGTCAATCAGACTTTTTTTGCACACTCGAGGAGTTGCTGTGTTAGTCATTAGGGGAAAAAATTGCAAGCTCAAAGCACTGCAGTATAGGTTTCATTTTTGTATATACAATCTAGGGTTTGCAGAAAATATTCTGGAACTCCACCCTATAGCTGGAGTTCCAGAATATGTCAATATGTTCAGTTCTAAACCTACATTGCCCTTCAACGACACACTCCATTAGCATGGTTAAAAAATCATTACAACTCAAGGACACTAAACATAAACCTGCTATTTGGAACTAGTGATAAAAAAAAGAATAAGAGCTTACTGTTGTGGATAAAACGTAGGGGTTACTTTATTTCAGGAAATAAAAATGTGAATTTGCTTCTGAACGGTACAGAGCCACAGATATTTTTGTTATGACCCACTGCCTCTGAAACAGATTCGCTCTGAATGTGTTGCAACCTTGACAGATGCATTTGAGGGAAAGATGAGCATATTCACTCTTTTCCGCATTTATTTATTTTTTTTAAGATGCCACCCACTGAGCCTCTAATCACGAGGACATCCCAAACCTGTTCACAAGTTTTGCTCAAAATCTTTTGAAGGACATTTTCTTCCCTATCTGAGGTCAGCGTGCTGAACAGATGTGTCCAACAGATGTCCGACTGTGGATGGACTCATTAGTTTTCGTTCTGGCTTGAAGGGAAATGAGAATGGCATTTCTTTGGGTTAACACACAAAGTATTGAATGTATTTAAAACCAAAATGTTTATCAAGACGAAATAGTGATCATTTATTCATAACTTTAATGTTTTCCATCGTTTCAATTAAACAACAAAAACAAATGGAATCAGCAGAGAAAGGAAACCTGTTAATTACAGGTGTCCAACTTGCCTCTAAAATGTTCTAATACATACAAAATAACCAAGAATTCATTACCTCGACAGTGCGGTGCTAAACACTATCTGCAGTCTCACCTATTAGCAGTATCTAAGTGTAAGATTAAGACAGTCATTAATCTTCCCGGCAGCAGTGGCTTATGGGAAGGGCCTGACAACCTAGGGCTAAGTGATACATGGACCTTGTCAAGACTCCTGATGGAGGGATGAATGAGAAGACAAAATGACTCACACATGCCCCACTACACCTGACCATAGCGGGCTGTGATAGGTGATAATTGGTTATGTCAGCCCTAACAGCGTCCTGACTATTTAGGAGCACATGATAATATTTACAATGTAAAATAAAGAAACCTTACTTGATGCAGTGATGCGTACTCTAATAACCATCTGTTCTGTGCACCAGCTTGCGGTTTCTTTTTCAGCGTTACATTAAAACTGCATTTATCACCTTACCGTTCAGCAGGGCTCACTTAGCCCAGTTTTCATAGTGTGAAGCGCTGCTTTGTTTCCACATATCTCGTTTAATCTATTTGTAATTACAAACCGTTCTGGATTTACTAATTGTGCAGTCGGACTGACTCAGTTTGGACTTTGGTGTATGAGTGCCACCTGGTATGAGGCCAGTAGAGATACACATGGCAATCATTACAATACTTCAAAGAAAGCATATTTTTTTGACGTCAGTGATATTTCAGTGTTTTTCTATCATGTATACATTTGATCTTCATCTCCGATTGTATGGCATATTTGGGCCTAGATAAAATATTCTATTGTTTGCACTTTAACTTGAAAGTAATTATATAAATATATGTATTAAGGAGCCATTCTGAATTCTGCATCTGTGTGGTAGCTTCAGTTCATGTATCTGATTCTTATGACAATATACTGCCAGCAAATAAACACCTATTGTATCTTTTTCAAAGAGAAAATATGAATTCATGCTTGCTGAAAACAAACAAATCTTTAAACCTGTATGAGTTGACATGTGTGTTCAAGAAAAGGTAAATCGCTTATCTTTTATGACATTTTATAACACTTCTGGAAGCTATGTTGGACAGTCATGGAGCTGTGCTGCTGTCATGTATGGCAATGATTGGTGGTGAATTCATTGTATGGTATTTTATTCTCTCCATATCTACTGTCCCTTCCTCTTGTGTAAATTGCTCATTTCCTGGAGGAACCTACCCGAGGGATTAATAAAGTTCCATCTATCTTTTTACAGTTCTCGCTTCCTGTTTAATTTTGGTACTTTCTTAGTTTCATGTCTCATTGTGTTTGATTATTTTTTTACCTTTGTCTTGTTACAGTACTGTGTCCTATTTGCTGATTACCCATACATGTATAAATAGTGAAGTTGTCTCTACAGTCTTTGCTTCAGTGTCAGCTGTGTCATACGTGCATAACAGTCTACTTGCTCTTTGTGAGCTATAGCAGCTATACCTGCCCAATCTGGTAGTGTACCTAAGTTTCCAGCACTCTCTCAAACATGAATATCCTCTTGCTGTTCTTTGTTCAGTTCCTACTCCATCCTAATTTCAATCTGGCTGCTTCTCAAGATTAGTGTCTCATCAGCTGAAGCTTTTATTTATATCCAGCTGAGCCAACTTGTGTATGTAGGATCACACTGCTGTGTTGTAGCTAGCTGTGACCCATCATAAAAGGTTTCAGTGATTAGAGTTCACAGTGTGTTTGTTCAGGAACATTCACATCACTTCTTTTTTAACACCCAAGGTGTCATAAAAAGAAACGCGAGCAGAGGGTGGTACTAGAAAAGTGAGATTAATGGCTTAAAGTTAGAGGTTTCTGTGTTGTGAAAAATGGATAGATCACCATGGTAACTTATGCAAAACACACAACCTTGATAACAGGTTATGTTTAGAGCTTTGATTTAAAATCTGTGGGAAGAGTCACATTTTCATTCTTTTATTTACAGCCTATTTTATTATTTCTGTCCAAGAGGTATTTGTACATTTATATGAATTTATATGTGCAAACTGTGTATCACATTAACACTTGAATGTGTATGTATTCAGTTGATGATGCAGAAAACGTACAAATAATTTTATACCTTGTCCTAATCTGTTAAGTCTCTTTTACAGCAGCTGTACTAGAACAACTTAAACCAAGAATACATGTTTTTGTCACTTTGAACTGCAACAAACTGGTTTCCACAGCTCTGTTATATGGGACTGTAACAAGTTTAAATGTAACCAGTTTAAAGTTTCAGAGCTCTAATATGTAGAGCCATCACATTAGAAATAAACAGCAGCTCTGAGACATGAAATGTGCTAAATCCCAATATTAACAATTTTCCAAAGTATTAATCTCTTGCCTGTTTGCATATATCTTTCTCTAGTAGGAGGCACTAATGGATTTGTTGAAAAACCTGCCAAGGTTTTCTTGAACTTTGAGGCTGTGTTGAACTTTGTTTGTAGTGTACTCATCAGGACAGCACACACTGAGGGTAACTCAACAGATGCGACAACAAAAGACACGAGGAGGATGCCGACACAGACACAGAAGGCTGATTAGGGATGCAGCTGGAGGAATAAGACACAGGTGCTCACAATCGGAACCATCAGGGGAAGACAGACAGGAAGCAAGGCCTGAAGCAAGACCCTAGAGAAACCATCTGTCAAAGTAAAACAGGAAACAAGCCTAAAGACATATAACTAAAAATGGATAAAAAAGATTTACACTAATCAAGAAACACAGAGACAAGGGAACACCAGAGGACAAAAGCATAAACATGTGACAGAGTAACGAGCAAAGAGGGATTCAACTTGTGAAAAAACATGAAGCTCAAAATAGAAACTGAAGCTGAACACGGAGCAAAGACTCAAAACCAAATATGAGAACAGAGCAAAACATTAGAGCTCCACAGTATCACCTGAAATCAAACTCCGAACTCAAAACAGGAATGAAGCACTTCAAACCCTCAAACTGTGCAATAATAAAACTCAAACAGAAACACAGACTCATATAAAAATCCAAGAAGCCTTGAAGCAACAGTTCATCCTCCAAGGTGAGATTGTCAGCGTGGAGTTCTGATGTGTCTTGAAGGCATCTCTCTAAAAAATAAAATAAAAGCAAAAGCAAAAGCAAATAAAGCAGCTCGCTTGAAGAAAAAAAACGGACAACAAACTCACATTCAGCCTCACACACTAAACAAGCCCAGTGACCTGAATAACAGCGAAACAAATCTTTCATTTGGCTACGAAAAACTGCTAAGTGGCCACCGTTCTGCAGAAACGATAACGTTACATTTGCAGTCATTTAGTCACTCCCTTCAATTTCCCATATTCCATCTATTTTTCCCTCTACCAATAAGCCAGCCACTGTGTAAAACCAGTTATTCCGCTGGAAAATGGGCATCACTTTCTTTTTTCGCTTTTCCAGATGTGTAAATAAGATTTGCAGTTAAACATTTGTTGAGGGGGATACCGTGGTCTTGATTTGGTGGGTAGTGTTTTGTTTTTTCATGTGTGCGTCTTTTACTATCTCTGAAAAAACATATCTACAACTTAGACATACTCAGGCACTCAGAGATGCAGTGTAGCAGAGGATGGGATTTGCTGTCTAAAAATGGCCAAAGAGGAGGAGGAGGGGTTGAAGATGAGGAGTAAGTGAGAAGATACGAGGAAATGTGGGGAGAGAGAGAGAGAGAGAGAGAGATTTTTCACTCCGAGCCGACATGGAAAGAAGTGTGGGGAGAAAAAGGCCGGTCGTGAGCAATAATTAGGTCCAAAACAAAAAGAAAACAAAAAGAAAAATGTCTGGACATAAAATCAAGAATTGCAGGAGAAGCAGAGAAACAGAAAATAAGCTGTCATTGTCTAAATAAGATTTATATTTTTGTAGGACAACAGCGATGAAGCAATAACTCAGATCATTTATTTAAGCCTGAATAAAAGGGAATGTCCATTTTTCTTGTTGTGTGAGGGCTCTTCAAGTACACACACTCATGCACACAAAGTCTGGCCCGTCTGAAAAGCGGATGGCGCAACAATCTCCAGGGCACAATGCTTCACTCCACCCACTCATCTCCACTGAGAGGATGGAAAGAAGAAGAAGAAAAAAGAAGGGGTAAAACTGGAATGTGGGAAGCCAGAGAGGTAAATAAATAAAAGGAGAAAGAGGAAGAGAAATGCCCAGAGAGTAAGCAGAGGCATGCAGGGTAAGAAAACAGCAGGCAAGACGAGGAGAGGAAATGAGGAGAGGAAAGGAGAGGAAGAGGCTGGAGAGGGGAGGACAGGGTGGAGGATGACACAGCGGAGAGAAGAGAAAGAGGAGTGTATGTTTGCGTCACATCTGCAGTGGAGGAGAACTGCCTGACAGTCATCAGACGCCTGCTGAATGACAATCTCCCCTCCTCTCTCAGGTGGCTGGCTTATCCTTCCTTCCATTTTTTTTCTTTCTTTCTTTTTTGGGAGAAAAACACTTAAAAAAAACAAAACAAAACCAAAAAAAAAAAACCCCCAAACACCCCACTTGTCCTACAATGTCCTTGAAACGGGATGCACTGCACTGGCTGATGTCACACATGGTAGGCCATATTTCCTAATAACAGCTGTGCTCCTCGAGGTTGTACGCGTAGCCTGAAGTCACGTTATCACAGTCAATAAACTATTAGTGGAATCGGTGCTTGGTGCGAAACATGAATTGAACACAGTTGAGGTCCACCTGGTGTAATCTGCGGACATCAGCTGTCAGAGCAAACAGGTTACGGATGCATTAAAAACAAGGTGACTGAATTTGTAAAGACTTTCCTTGACAGACTGTAGCATTGTTGTTTGACATAAACGGCAACGGTTGCATGTAGCATTTCCACTGTTTTCTACAGTCTAGATTAACACTTAAGTTCGATGTAAGTTGGCCTGTGATGACGTCAGCAAGAAAAAAGAAAGAACTCGTGTAACCTGTTTTCTTTTACTTTTGTACAAACCTCAAAACCTGAGAAATGGTTGAAGTGATGTGGCTGAAATGAACCAGAATTCCCATTTAAAGATGTAGCTTTCTTTGTCAGGTGAGCAGTCAGCGAGGCATCCATCGCAGCCCTGAACTTTTCTAGACATCACAGGATTTGTAAGATTCACAGAGGAGGATTGGGGCCAGTGGGAAAAAAATGGTGGGGTCTTTTGGAAATTTTTCTCTGAATATTTCGGGTCAGACTGTTGGAACTGCACTTTTTTTTTTTTCTTATATTAAGCTATCTCAGGGACTAAATGTGTAGTTAACACCCCCCCCAAACAAAACAAAAAAACAAACCTATGCCTATTCTTCTGACATGTCTGAAAACTGAGAATTAGGCAAAGTCCATACTTTACTTTTTGTTTCTGGGCTACATTTAAATGAAAGTTGGCCCTTCTTCTTTCCAGGAGTGGCATTAATGCATCTGTGTCATCATTTTGAAGGCTGTGAAAAAGAATTACTTAGAGTTTATTTGCAAAAGTAGGACAATTAGCAGTAACAGGTAGAAATCCAACAAGTGTCTGTGAACTAACTCGTAAATTAATCATTGTAACAAAGGTTTTACACTATCCTCTGCTGCCATTCACACCGCTCCCTCAGCCATGCAGATCCCACTGAGACCATTAAGGCTACGGCGGGTTGTCTGCTATCTGTATGTTCGTGCTGAAATCACTAGGGGCTTCTTCAGTCCTGTCGCTTTAACGAGACAGGTAGAACCGCAACTAATTTCATCTACCAGTATCACAGGGGACAGACGAGCCAAACCCCACAGATGGTGCTTCCAAGCAGCCACTTCCTGACGTAGCTACAGTACAGAAAAAGGAGCTTTTCAACATCTGATTGAATGGATTTTACCCTACTTTGCGTCTCAATCCTCTTTGAGTGCTTCTTGAGTGTATTTACACTTTTTCCAAGCTCTGGATGAGACTTTTGAGCCTTTCAGACACCAGGTGCTCTAAAAGGTTCTCTCCAGCTTTGCACAGTGCCTAAGAGGCCCACACAAAGAGTCGAGGTTAGCTAGTGCTCTGTCCAGGCAGGCACACTGCAGCTTTCAACCGATACAAAGGCAAGAGATGCCTGCTCTCACATTAATAAAACACATCTAGACATATAATTGCAATTTAAAAGAAAAAATGGAGATAAGGAGATGAATAAATCACAGGTTTTAGGAAATGTGATAGCAGTTGTGGTTGTGCCACCTGTTTTCAATCTTTCACCAAACAGTCTCTTTCACAGTAAAACAACAGCCTTCTGTAGATGAATAGATTCCAGAGAAAAGAGATAAATAAACATGAGCTATCATTAGCCTGCTAAGAAACAGTAGCTAAGTATAACTTACCAATTTAAATAGGGCTTTCTTTCGAGGAGCTCAACTTAAACTATATTTGCCTGTTCTTCATCTCTTCATTCTGTGTAACCTTTCATCTGTGCGGACTGTTGTGCAGTGGTGGACAGGACTCAGTATTGGAGAAGTGTTTCAGCTCAGTGTTGTTCTTCTGTTTTCCCACCCTGCTAAATGAAATCCTTTAAAACAATTCCTTTGCTGCTTATCTGTGATGGATTTTTGACAGAGCAATTTTCTTGTAAGTTATTGCCTGCGAGTTATTTATCGCAACAAAAACACTACTTTTCACTTTACAGTTTATCGCTTTATAAATTGTTTTGTAGTAAAGCACCATAAGGGCCTGGACTTGAACATGTCACAAAAACATTATCAAAATTTCAGTTCATTGATCCGTGTGTCCTGGTGCAGAAAACTCAGAGGAAAAAATAACTACCGTGCTATTAAAACTAAAGTTGTATAAATGTCACCTCTGAGATTTTCACATCCTCAAGATGTCTCACCAAAGTTTGTTACTGTGTGAGTGAAAATGCATAAGAGGGAAGACTTTACACGGGAGACATTACTGATTAGACCCCATCCTGAAATTAATTAACAACCTGTGAAGACAGCAGATGACTGTTTTCCTCTGGTGGTACAGCACCTAGCCGCTGATGGTGGTTAGAGGACTTCAGAGACTTTCTTCAAGTTGCCAGTATAAATATGATAAAAGCTCATCTGTAGGGTACACACAGCTACACCATATCAACACAATAAATGTTTAAAGAATAAACATACAGTGAAAAAGTACTTGGCCCCTTTCTTTTGCACATTTGTCCTACTTGATGTTTCTGATCATCGAAGAAACAGAGATCATCCAAGTAACTGCAAAACACGATTTTTAAATGATGATTTCATCTGTGTATGAATTTCACACATGAAATCATGTGTTTGCGTGGGTTCTCCTCCGGCTTCCTCCCACAGTCCAAAGACATGTACTTGGTGGGGATAGGTTAACTGGAAACTCTAAATTGCCCATAGGTGAGAATGGTTGTCTGTGTATATGTGTTAGCCCTGCGACAGACTGGCGACCAGAGTGTACCCTGCCTCTTGCCCCAACACAGCTGGGATAGGCTCCAGCGCCCCCTACGACCCGGAAAAGGATAAGTGGAAGCGAATGGATGGATGGATTTCATGTGTGTATGAATTAGTGAATGAGACATGGTGTACAAAGCACTTTGAGTGCTCAAGTAGTGTAGAAAAGCACTATAAGGACCAGTCCATTTACCATTTACTTGCCTCAGGCTACGTCCACACGTACCCGGGTATTTTTGAAAACTGAGATTTTTTTATGCGTTTGCACCTTCCGTCCACACGTAAACGGCGTATTCGATTTCTGAAAACTGAGATTTTTAAAAACTCCAGCCAGGGTGGATATTTTCAAAAACTCAGTTTTTGCATTTACGTGTAGATGGGGAAAACGGTAAACACGCTACGTCAAAGGTGTGCGCCTTTTTTTGACGTCACGCTGTGCGCCATGTTATTTTGTTTCAGTGCGATGAACATTTTTCATTTTCTGCTTCTATGCGCCATCTCTGTATACGATTTCCAGCCCAGGCTTCTAGACTTCTGATTGGCCAACATTTCTACACGGTTAGGATTATATCGCCACCTGTTGCTTTGGCATGTTCCTGACAGCGTTTTCCTTTGTTTTTGCTGTTTACGTGTGGACGGAGATATTTTTCAAAACAATTCAATTCAATTCAATTTTATTTATATAGCGCCAAATCACAACAAAAGTCGCCTCAAGGCGCTTTACATTGTAAGGTAGACCCTACAATAATACATACAGTACAAAAATAATTAACCTCAGTGTGTAAAGAGGACTCTCCATTTACATGAAGAAATTGGAGTCTATTAGACAGATATGATACAAACCAATGCAGCGCAGTACCTGTAATACCTACAGCATTCTCTAATCGCTCTAATAGGATATTATAGTCAACAGTATCAAACAGCACGTGTGGACAGGAAAATTTCCGTTTTCAAAAATACCCGGGTACATGTGGACATAGCCTCAGTTAAGGTCACTTTTTCATCATATGACAATAAGAAAGAGACTGAACAAAAAGCACAAGGAGAAAACCACTGTGAACCAAAAAGAAAAAATCTCGTCTGACATTTGTCAAAAACATTGTGATGATTTCCAAAGGTTTTGGGAAAATATCTATTTTGGAGGGACAAGACAAATATTGAACTTTCTACAAGGTTTTGGCCGTTAGGTTTGGATAGCCTTTTGTCTTTAATAAATCATTTGAAAACAACATTTATCATTTACTCTGGTTATCTTTGTATTACACTAACATTTGTTTGATCTGAAAACAATTAGGTATCAAAAAAATCACCAAATATGCAAAAAAAAAAAAAAAAAAAAAAAAAAAAAAAAGGGAAAAAACATTTTTAAAAAAA
>VURO01049491.1:0-11613 GCA_015108175.1 Pelvicachromis taeniatus | reverse complement strand
AATGAAAAAAAAAAAAGGAAAAAAAAAAAACACAAAAAATAAAAAAAAAAAAAAAAAAAAGAAATCACGAAGAGGGCTAACACCTTTTGCAGCACTTTATATTGTAGTTACTGAAACACTGACACTAAACTATATAACTGTAAGTAAATTCTTTCTGAAGTTGTAAAAGGCAAAATTTGTCTGATTTCCCCTTCCAGCTTCTCTCTGTTTGCATCTCTGAGCCACTTTCATCTCAGACTTGGGCAATAAGCAAATATCAAACTGATCCAACTTTCATGTTGAGGATAATTTCTGGTAATGAGAAATTACCAGCTACTAGCCATTGGCTACAAGCAAACAGCAGTTTTCAGAGGAAGAGTCCATAGTGTACAAGATCTAAGGCAGTACATCAAGTCAGGAGCACCACACATGGTTATGCATGTTCATCTGTAAAACCAGAGTTCCACTGTAACATCCTGAGACATGTGAGGAAGAATGTCCTGTGGAGCAAATTGCTATTATAAAGGAAAACTTACATCAGACCATGCACAGCCATTTGTGGCTTTACCTGTGGCCTGTAGTATTATCATTTTCAGCACTGTTTCACTGTACAGTATATCAGGAAATATTCCTAGGCTGTTAAAAAAATATATAAAACCAACTCCACCGGTCTCATTAAGAAACTACAAGCATACACTGTAGGGTTCATACAGACAACACACACATTTGCCCAAACCATTTTTTACACATGCATATTTTCATGGTTTTCATCTCTCACAGTCTAGTCAGCGGCGATTCTCTGTAGTCCCCTGGCAAAAATTCACAGGGGTTCCCTGCAACCAGAATTCATCACCATTATGTCAGAAATAATCTAACACAAGCAAAAATACTGTGCTCTCAACTCAGTCAAATCACAGCCAGCAGAGCTGGACTCACCAGGCAGCTCTGCTAGCTAGGTTAAGTAATGTTAAACATCAGTGTATACAAAAGAAGTAAAGTGATGTTCGTTGTGTTACCAAAGTTAAAACCAGAGTAGCAGCAATTTATCATTTAGCATTATATTTATTCATTGTTATCTGCTCCATTCACTGCTGCGTTGCTTTGTTTCCTCCTCTTCTTCCTGTTTTTTAACTCCCGTCACGCCCATATATTTTCACTGAGTGGCTTTTATTGTTATCATTAAGCGTATTTAAACCAAATCATTATAGCCACTTGCAATGGGAGTGTGTAGAATCAGATGTGACTCTTTGGCTAGGTCAGGTCTCTCCTTGTGTCATTGCAAACTTTGCACATTGTCACTGCTTCAGTTTAAAGTCCATCAGCTCTCCGGGGCCCCACACTGACTTGGGATCACAAGCAGTTTTCTGCCCTGCCTGGTAGCATGCTCCTCTGCACACAACAGGAGATAATGCACTTCAGATGGTTTCTCACCATACTGAAAATACTCCATTTGGTTTAGCCCAGGGAGATGGCTGAATAAAGCACCCACTCACCTGAGGTGTATCCACAGGACAGTTACCTCTGGTATTCTTTCTCACTTCGTACCTAGGATCCAGCAGGTTTGGTGACTGATCAGACAGATTTGCATATTTTGTGTTGTCATGCAGCTCTGTTGGGTTAAGCTTAGAAAAGTCCAGCCCTTATTTTATCTCCCGTATAAAGGAAGTGCAGATTTGACCGGACACTTCTTTAAATGGTGTGAATGTTTGTGTAGGAGTGTGTGCTTTAGTACCTTAACAACATGTAGATCTCCAGCTTTCACTCCCCACGTCTTTGCTTTTTAACTTATAGAAAACCTTAAGAAGAGAAGATTATGCAGAAATTGAGGAGATTAAGAAAAAGGGGGGCAATCCTCTTTTCCTTTATGTTAAAATGAGAGGAGATCAGTGTTGGCTGGAAACTAGAGAGGTAACAGCTGTGGATGAAAGGAAGAAGGAGAAGCACCACCTATTAAGGAGCCATTTGGTTTAGGTGGGGAGAGCTGCGGTGTCCTTGGCCTTTAGGTCGATATAGCCATTAGATTATAGAGACACACATACACACACACCCACACACACAATCAAGGCTGTCTATGGACCTAACAGCATGGGTGTGTGTCTGTGTGGGTAGTGTTCAGGAGACAAATGAGTGACACTTCATGAACACGCAGTGTGCTGGAGAGACAATTTGTCATTGTGTGAACAGAAGCTCTACCTCTGACAGTGACCCCACCTCCACCCCCAACCCAGGACTTTAGAGCCAGTACAGTATGATCACATCAAAGCCTATATGCTTTGATGCCATTTTATCTTTAGCTGTATGCTTGTGAAGTGTGAAAAAATTTGATTGACTGTCCCAGTCCTTTTTTATCTTCCATGTGTCACTCACTGGTGCCAAACTAGTATCCTTATAAGTGACTAGAAAAAAATGCCACAAAAGAAGAAATTACTAATAGTACTTTTGTTAAATTAAAAAATATATATTTTAGATCGACTTCAACAATTTGAAGAAAAAATATCTGCATATTTGACAAAACAACAGCTGGATGACAGGAAAGCAGTTTGTTAGCACCAGGAGTGTAGCCATGATTCAAGATAGTCCATCTAGAGCAGGGAAGTCTTTCTTCCAGATAGAAATGAGGTGTGGTGTTGCCCTGGCTGATGGCTGGCAAACTGATAGTGGTGGCATGTGGGTAGAGCAAGGCAAAAGCTGAAGCACTAAACACAGGGAGCCAGTGGATCTCAGGACAACACTGCTCCAAATAAGATAAAGTTAGGCAGTGTGCTACTACCAGGCTGGCAGCCAATGAGCCCTCTTGAAGGGAATAGAGAGTAAAGCTTTGTATACATACAGCAGGGCTGTGGAGAATGGCTCAAATGTGAACCCCCAGTGAAAGAAGGCGAGAGACAAACAGGACAGAGACCACAAGAAGAGGCACAGCCTATGACAGTTATGGTCACAATGATTTTGCATGTACTTGTCTTTAGCTGTCAAGAAGAGGAAAGGTTTGAGTTAATGAACTCTTGCAACTGAATCCTTACACTTAATAATAAAATTATTATTAAAATTATTAACTGAAACCCACAACAAACCCCTCTGTGTGCTTTAACAGTGGAAGGTTTTAAAGCAGTGGGAAAGATTGCAGTGCAAATACAGCTACAACAATGTGAAGAAAGTCATTCTGGGCTATAATTATTAATAAGTATTAATTAGTATAAGTAATAATTATCTTTTGCTACCATGACTGGAGCGTATGTATGTATACATATCTGTATGTACCCAATCTTCTCCTTAATGGTTGGACCAGTCTCGAGGAAACTTGAGACAAATACAGTAATTATCAATCAACATCCCAGAAGCTTAACTGGCTCGATGAAGGCTACTCTGATTAAAATGTGTTCTTTTATTTATTTATTTTCATTAGGTTATTTTGGTGATTTCAGCACACATAAATAAAAAAGTACAATTAGTAAATGTCTTAAAGATGAAATTTACTCATGAAAATTGATTATGCGGTTTAAGTTATTTGCATTCATGTGTGAAGCGGAGCAGAAAAAGAGCTCTGTCCATAACGTCACTTTGAGATTTCTGACCACACGCAAACAAACTTTAAAGCTAATCTGATATGTCACTGTTTCCTATTTATTTAGCTTCCATTTTGCTGCAAATTTCCTGGTCTCTGTTTTTCTGTCTGTCTGCATACATAAATCTACGAAGCCTTCATGCTGTCTCACTTTTTAGATTTTTTTTTTTCCTCCAGAGTTTTCCTGTCAGTCATCAATCCTGTGCAGCTGCATGTGTCTGTGTGTGTGTAGATACATGTGAACAACAAGGTATTTGATTTGCTTGTGCGTGCCTGTCATTATTACTCACTTTAATTATCTATGATTTGCGTGTGTGTGTGTGTGTGTGTATATATTTCACCATCCTGATGTGTGTGTCTCAGCCCCCTGTGGTGCAATAATGAGACATACTGGCTAGAGAGCTTTGGGAAGGTCATGCTAAATTGAGGCAAAGAGGAAAAAGAAAGGAAGGTGTGACTCGTGTGACTGTGAACACCTAATAATGTATCACAATACACCTGCGCTGCATTAGCAGGCTAATATCATCTTATCAGTAGAAAAGAGACACAAATGGAGAAAAGGGGGCGACGGAGATGTGGGGGAAGACTAGCAACAGCACAAGCTAACACAATTCAGTCTGTCATCTCTCAGTCATCAACGCCTCTAGGATCTGTTTCCCAGAGTGGGAGGGTGGGTGGCAAAAGCGAGGAGCAATATTGCTAACTTGTTATCGGGTAATGTGAGCCTGATGACACTAAATGCGACGCAGCTGCTGGATGGATTTAAATGACTAAATAAATCGTGTGCTGGGTGTTTTCTGGCCCCTAGAGATCAGAACCACCTACATCCCTCACTTAGTGGTCTAAGAGCATTCAGCCAGTTACATTTCTTCTCCTGACAACCCTGTTCACCAAAAGTTATGGTAATATACCAAATAAAGTGTAACATGGATTATAACTTTTCATAATGAAGATATGAAGATATATAAAAATGAAACATTTGATGAGAAAAGATTTAATCACATTTGTTAAGCCTCAAATATGCAGTACTGTGCATAAATCTAGAGTCACCAATCATTTCTTTATATTTTTCACTGGAATTAGGTGCATAAATGTAATGAAATATGCGCAAAAATACATGTTTGTATGATTAAAGCAAGCCTGAAAATAAATATTTGGTACTGTATGAATACCTTTTTTCCTAAACACAGCTTGAATTCTCTCAGGGGGCTTTCTTGTTTCAGTAGTCTTCAGGAATAGTTTTCCAGGCTTCTTGAAGGACATTCAGAACTCTTCATTGGATGTTGGCTGACTGATGGTGTGTTTTTCTACCCAGGTAAGCTTTTGCTGCATTGACAGTGTGTTTGGGATCATTG
This sequence comes from Pelvicachromis taeniatus, assembly GCA_015108175.1. NCBI lineage: Eukaryota > Metazoa > Chordata > Actinopteri > Cichliformes > Cichlidae > Pelvicachromis > Pelvicachromis taeniatus. Next base: position 6,717 of record VURO01049491.1, on the reverse strand, counting down.
TCGAATTAAGCCAACGTCAATCAGATGCTTTTCACATGGTGGATGGCGGGTCAAAATCTGGCAGTACTTTTCTACATTCATGGCTCCATCACGATCCATCAAGAACACCACTGGCTGAAAAGTAGATTTTACTTGCTAGACATCTCTTGTGATTATGTCTCTTTTCAAGCTTGAATGATTCATAGGTCAATGTTAAGAGGCTTAAAAAAATAGCCAAAAAAAACCCATTCCTCTGAAAATGGTGAGATACAATCAGTGAGCTGGAAGGAAAATAAAAACCAAATAAAAATGTTTTATTCTTTCTTGTAATAAAAAAAAAACACTACAAGGAAAATCTGGCTCCTTGTAACCAAAATATAAAGAAATGTCAATTTGCCACGTAGTCTGGGAGACTTTTGGCCAAATGTCAATCGCAGCATAAATGTTTCCTGATCATCCAGCAAAACCACAACAGGAAAATATGTCGTTAATGCAATACATGGCATTTTTTTTTATTATTCTTGTCCTGGTCCTTCTTGGAAATTGCAAAAATCTTTCTTATGCCAACAGCTGATATTGCCGTGACATGTGTATTGAAACATTTTCTTTGTTAGTGATCGTGCACAGGGCCCTTTAACCTTCTACTGGAAAAAAGAAAATCTGAAGCAGTCACTTGTCCTCCATGGAGACACATGACAGACACATGTATAAATGGTAATGTGTCTTGACCACAAGCAATAAGATTGTGTCCAATGCTTTTAACCCTAAGTTCAAACAGTGGATGTTGTAGTGTAATGAAGTTAATATCTTCAGCTCTATTTTATCGCTCTAAACCTAAAAGTTCAGGTGGTGTAGAACACAAATCCTGACCTTCGCCCAATCCTCCTCCATGCACCTGCGAATATAATCAGACAGTACTGTTTACTCACAATCTATTTTCTAAATTAGTTGTCTGCTAATGTATTTGTGGCAGATATGATAGCTCATGCGCCAAACTGCTTCCAGATATTGGCTTTTATCTCCTCAACCATTGAATGATTTATGAACTAATTCTATGAGTCATGCACCATCTTGTCTCTGACCTTGGAGGAAACCGGCCAGCACAAACAAAAGCCAGCCAACAGCCCATCTTTTTGTCTTTCTCTTCCTTACCTCCTTAATTTCTCAACGGGGGGCCGAAGCGGCAGCAGCACCAGCCTGGAGCCATAAAGCACTTTGGTGTAAACCTCCACCTGCTCACTGTAGCTGCTGCCCAGTGATCATAATAGTATATTTCTATGAACCAGACAGAGCATAGAGATAGGCCTACAGCTCCTTTAATTGCCAAATGTTTGATAGTGACTTGAAGATGTTTGAGGAGGGGGGAGGGGTGGGGTGTTCACCTTCAAGGTTTCCCTGCCAAATGACTACGATGCCATCTGTGGGATTTCTTCCTACATGATGAAATTTTTTGCAACTTGTCCCACGCTGCATTAGCAGTCTCCTTCCAGTTGCTGAATCAATAGCACGTACTGCAGCTGTCATTCAAATGCCTGGTGTCTTACAGATAAATCCATGTGGCTCAGTCTCTGTTGGGGCGTTTGTTAACAGAATCAGCCACAGGCAGTGTTTTTAACGCAACACAAACTCCCTCTGCCTCAGCCAAGTCACCTTGTTCCTTTGAGAGGGAAGTCATAAATTGATTCTTTGAGGTCAAGTTAAACAATTCTTTACCCTAACACACAGCAGGTATTATAAACTAATGAGAAGTTGCAAAAGGTGTGAGTAAAGCATAGCTGGCAGTTAAACTAGTGAGGGCTTTTTGACATTTAAGAAGACAATGTGTCACTTGTCGGGCCTCACGTGATGTTTATCTTTACACAAATGTACAGCATGCTGTACAAAAGACTCCAGTGAGTGACAGGAGCAAAGACTGATAGGATGACGGGTCAACATAACTTGTTACGTAGACAGGGAAGAGGTCTTTCCCTGCTCAATTTTAACTAGGTGTTTTTTGGGGGGAAGCATCTGTTTTGATTATGGCAGAGAAGCTCTATTATCTATTATCTCGTCTAATTTGTTTCCTGGGATTGGTTCCAGCAGACTGGATAGGTTGTTTCTTCTCAGTATTGTTAAAACCTATAGCTATATTTTAAAACTAGTGTGAATAATTGCATGCAAAATTTCTCTCATTTACACCCAACCAAGAGTGTGAGTGGTGGCAGAACAGATTACTCTTCTCTTTTCTTTTCTTACTCTTTGGCTGTTTAGAGCTTGCCACAGAGGAGTATCTGCATCCTCCTCTGTCACACCATCCCTCTGCATGTCTTCTTTCACTACATCCATGGATCTAATCTGAGATGTGTTTTTTTTTTTACTTATCCTCTTGCCTGGAAGCACCATGTTCAACGCTCTTTACTCAATATATCAAAGATGCTTCCTCTGCACATGCTCAAACCATCTCAGCTTTGCTTCTCTAACTTTGTCTCCAAAGTACTCAGCCCGAGCTGTCTCTCTGATATGCTCTTTTCTAATCTTGTCCAAGCATCTTCAAAGAAAAGCATTATGGATGACTTATTATCTTGTTATCAATGATTTTATAAATTTCATTTGGAAATACCACAAATGCAATTTGTGGGGATAGGTTAATTGAAAACTCTAAATTGCCCATAGGTGTGAATGCGAGAGTGACTGTGAGTGCGACTGGTTGTCTGTCTATGTGTGTTAGCCCTGCGATCGACTGGCGACCTGTCCAGGGTGTACCCTGCCTCTCGCCCCAAGACAGCTAAGCTGGGATTATCAACAGACTCTGTGCATTAACTTACTGTACTTTGCATGTGATCTGTTTTCAAAGTGTCCCTGCATTTTTTTTTTGAGCAGTGTATTAAAGGGTTTCTTGTAAATAGAATATACACCTGGGATTCATTAAATCACTAAGTGGAATAATCCCGAATGTTTCTGCACGACAGCTGTTTAAACTGGAGATGAAAGACTAGAACAATAAATTTTAGTCAGCCAGTAAAATTACTGGCCTTAACCCAAATACAATGTCAAGTAAGTACAATACAAGTAAAGAAGAAAAACAAACGAAAACAGGTTCCCACATTTACTCAAGTAACAAAAAACGCTGCTTGCAATCCTGCTTGGACGTGGCCACATGAGACAGCTGCTTTCAGCACATTTACAGGGTTATTAACACCTCATCTTTAGATCAAGCTTCATGTGCGATTGAATGAGTGCAGAAGCTTCTGTGCACTGCACTGCTATTAAAAGCAACTACAGTGGACTCTTTCTAAAATGAGGCAATGCAACAGAAAAATAAATGGACCTCTGGCTCTCACTACCACTGCCATGTTTGTGCATGATTTTGGACTAATCATCTGAGTGACAATGACCTGGAACAGAGCTAGTTCTGAATATCTATTTTCAGCTTAGGGTCAAAGGCGCAGTTCACACATCGCTGTGCGACACAAACGTTAACGACACAAAGTCAGCTGTCAAAATAGTCAAAATACCAGAAAATTATATTAAGGTTTCACTTTTTATGAATAATATTATAAAAAAAATTATTAACCAAAAAATACAACAAAAAATAAAGAGGAGCAGAAAGGCTGTTAGAGCGAATCACTCATTTGTTTGTGTTGCTGCTTGCGTGACACTTACATCGAGCAGTGTGTGTAGATGCTGGTCCTGGAAAACACTGTGGAGGAAATCTAAATCTTTTTCACTGCAGTCCGTCAAAGCGTGGATCTCCTCTAAACTGTCCAACACCTGAGACACAGCACCTGCAAAGCACGCACGTCAGAAATCCATCAGTCACTCAGCAAATCTGCACGCCTCTGCATCTCTGCAACGCCAAAACAGTTTCTCAATTATTCAGCCCAACTGAACTTTCTATTAAGTCTGTGTCAATAATGGCCTCAATTAGCATATAATACTGTTCTACAGTACACCAAAACTTTAGCCAACTTAAATTTAGCAGATCTCTACTTTAAGATCATCATTTCTGTTCTGATCACCTCCACAGCATACTCGGCGATTTCACCACAGACCTCCAGCTCCGACTTCTCTTTCACTTTACATCTACAGGCCTGTCTGTGTGAACTCGTCCCTCAGAGTGAGATTATCGTAGTGAGCAGGTGCACAGCTCATTCAGAGAAAAAAAAATCAATTTCAAAATCCACTCTACTTATAAGATTTACAAGATCTAAGTTGAACATTCTACACAGCGAAGGAGATCGAGTACACAGTGCAGACATGCATGGGCAGCGAGACATAACGCGCCTTCCAGGAGGGGCACAAGAACGAGGAGACTGCACAAATTTGATATCAGGTAAGGTTGTGATCACACCTCATACACGGGCATGACCTCTAGACTGTTATTCCAGCCCCTGTGTTTAAGTGTGGATTTGTACATATAAAAATAACTACACTTCAGCCAGAATAAACAGGAGGGCTGGCTCTACCACTCAAAGACCTGGACACAACGTCTCATCTTTTATTTTTAGGTGGCATAAAATGGCCACAACAGGCTTGTTTTTAACAGTTAAATGTGGGACAATATATCACACGACAAAGGCAGTTATGAGGACAGGGCTACACAAACTACTACAAAACACAAAGCACAACACAGACAGAACAAACAGATACCTACGTTCTGCTGCTAGCAGTCCTAGCAGGTGGGAAGCATTAAAAAAAAAAATACACAAAAAATGAAAACATTGGCATTGCGCATATGCTGCCATCAACATTTAAACATTCAGATGTGTCTGCCTCTGCAGTAAACACTGCTAAATTGGAAATGATTTGTGTTTTCATTTGCTGGAATCTCTAAGAAACTATTAATCTTCATAAAGAGATACTCAGTAGATTCTCTGATTACAGTTGTCTTTCGTGTATATTTAAGAGCTGTTTGCACAAAACTTCTTGTAATAACCTGCACAGGGCTTTGCAGAGAAAGCAGAACTCAAACAGGAAAAAGAAAAGAGGAAAGAAATTAAAGGGAGAATGTGTGATTATTTAGCCAAAAGGCCAACAAAGAAGAGTTTGACTTGTGTGTTTTTGTCTACCTGAGGATGTGGGATCATCGGAGAAGTCTTGGAGTTCCTCGGGTGGGTCGCCGTAGAAGGAGTTGAACTTGTGACTGGACACTGCAGCCAGCACGGCCCCCTGAAACCACAGCAGGAGCATGAACACATGCATCTGTGGCCCCAGCTACATTATCTTATAATCAATGATAATAGTCATCATATCATATGTGGCTAAATGATGATAAACCTTGAGCTTCCTCCTGGCGTTGAACTTTCTCAGCTGCTCCACGGTCTCCGGCAAGTGGATTTTGTAGGCGTACCGATCCCTCTCCTTAGAAAGAAAACACAGAGAGGAAAATTGCTTACACAAGCTTAAACCGACGTCTCACACTGGGATGATTCTACCTTTTGTGAAGTGTGCTGCTGAGCCATGTGTGGCGCTGTCATTTTAGCATGGCACGTGCACATTTGTACCTATTGGACACTACACTTTGAAAGCAGTGTAGTGGTCTTTTACCAGTCAGTTAAGGTCAAATGAAAAAGGGTGTATTAAAGGACATGCATTATGTATGGACTAAATAATTCATTCACACCTGAAATTAAAATGCTACCTGTAGCTGCAGGACAAGGAACAAAACCCCCTCAGAAAGTTACGCTAAATGCATGCAAAATGCACTGGGATCAAAGCAAGACCGGCTAACCCACAGATCCCAGTTTGTGTAAACACAATCTGCACAGTGTTCATACTCTGAGGAAATAAAGAATCTGCCTGGGAAAATGAAGGCTCATCCATGTTCTTTTGCAAATCTAATAAAAATGGTCCCTCCAATAATTTAATTTTGTACTCCTCAAACTTTCCCAGGCTCACGGTGGTCTCTTTATTCCAAACATTTCTCTTCCCCCAAAACTAGCACTTACATTACCCACAATGCACTGCAACAGAAAGTTCAGTTAAAGGCTAAAGCATGATTTAAAGTAACGCAGTTACAGTCACGCCTTAGGCTTTCCAGAAAATTAGCCACATGTTGCAGCAATGTAGCCTGTTACAACCGTGATCACTTCTATGTTACAATATGTCTGTATGTTTGCTGCTCAATTAGCATATGCACTCTGTTCTTCTCTTCTGTGTTTCATTCAAAACTATGTGTGACGGCACACGCACGGCAGGAGCACGTCGCTGAACTTAAATGTCTTTAACATCTGTCGACAGATAAAGTGTAAGTTGTAAAATGTGATTGCATGTTTTCTGATGCAACTTCCAAAAAGAACTCTTCAGGTGTGATGTAATACACCTGTGAAACCTATGTGTACATTTAAATCCATGTTCCAGACTATACATGGAAACAGGTTAAAGGTACAAACTAGGGCTGGGACAACGCGTCGACGCAATCGATTACGTCGACGCGTAAAATACGTCGACGTAAAAAATTTGCGTCGATGCGTCATCACTTTCAAAAAAACACATGACGGCAGTTAGTAGCGGTAACATGTCGACTTAAACCACGCACCCCGAACACGCAGTTCTACAGTATGGGGATATTTTAACCGAAAAGGAAGTGATTCAGTCTTTTTAAGGATGAAATGGCCGATCATAAAACGACCGTAAGTTTTCAACTTTTTTACTAACGCTGGTTTTTACCCTTTAATTCATCCAGACACCCCCCACGTAGACACACACTCAGAGATAAACACCCAACCTCCGTAAATGCAAAACTCATTTAAGCTGCTT
>VURO01049490.1:95344-109363 GCA_015108175.1 Pelvicachromis taeniatus | reverse complement strand
ATTTAGTCTTTTTCATCAAGAGCAAAAAATAGTGTCTTTTACTGCTAAATGTAAGCAGTACATACAGCAAAGGTCAAAAGAAAGTCTCTAATTTTGTCTAACTGCTATTTGGCAATAGTGGAGGTTACAGTTTTTACTGAAAAAGAAGACAATATAACATATTTAAAAACAGTGAAGACAAGCAAAAGCAAGATACTCAAGGTAAAGTAATACGAAAGACAGTAAGGCCAAACAAAAGGAGATCAAATAAGCATGAAGTTAAGATAAAATTAGAACTACATCGGCAATTATAACATAATAAAAATAAAAAATGTCAGTATACAATTTGTGTTGTGTCACCCCACTTATAGCACAGACAATGCGGTTTTATTTGCAGCTACAAAAATCCCAGTATACTTTCAGTGAAATTAACAAATTGTTTGGACCTCTTAATACAATGGGTTATGGATTGCAGTGGGCTGTCGTCAATTCAGCGCCCGGGGAGCAGTGTGTAGAGACGGTACCTTGCTCAGGGGTACCTGAGGGTAGCCATTCAGTGGATTTGAATCCCCAACGTAGGGGCGAGCACTCTACCTACTGAGCTATCTCCTCCCCTGCTGAACACTGAATTGTTTGAGTGAGATTTAACATGTCTTTCAGTCCCCACAAGACTGGTCATAGTCCTACAATTAATTAATGCTTCAACCTTGAATATGACCAATCTAGCTCTATTAATGGGCTACATATCACAGGCCTTCAAGTTATCAGTAATTAAACCATTAGTTCAAAAGCCATTACTTAACTCAGCAGTCGTAGCTAATTATAGGCCAATCTCCAATCTTCCTTTTATCTCAAGAATTTTTGAAACAGTTGTAAAACAGCTAACAAACCATCTGCAGAGGAATGGTTGATTTTAAAAGTTTCAGTCAGGTTTCAGAACTTATCAGAGTACAGAAATAGTGTTAGGGAAGGCTGAAGATAATCTTTTCATGGACACCGACAGTGCACTCATCACTGTGCTGCAATTGCTTGTATCATATCTGTCTAATAGACACCAATTCATGTACATGGAGAGTCCTCTTCACACACTGAGGTTAATTATGGAGTTCCAAAGGATTCAGTGCTGGGACCAATTCTGTTTACATTATACATGCTTCTCTTAGAAAGTATCATCAGAAGGCATAAGATAATTTTTCATTGCTATACAGATGACACCCAACTTTATCTATCCATGAAGCCAGATAACACACACCAGTTAGTTAAACTGCAGAAATGTCTTAAAGACATAAAGACCTGGATGACCTCTAACTTTCTGCTTCTAAATTCAAATAATCAGAAATGACTAACTTTAACAACAATAATAATAATAAAAATTATGATAATCAGCTAACCTATCCTTACTCTGGATTAGGGCTGTAACAATTCGTCGACTAATCTGAATAATTTGATTATAAAAAAATCCTCGAGAAAAATTATTTACTTTGATGCTCACGGCTCTTAACAGTGCGCTACACTGTTGTGTTAAACAAGAGTTTAAACAACATTATTAAACATTAGGTCTCTCTCTTCCAAGTCTCTGTTAGTACATTAAGTAATAATTGATCAACAAATCGATTTACTCTGCCTTACAGAAATCTGGTTACAGCAGGATGATTATGTTAGTTTAAATGAATCAATATCTCAGATTCATACTAACTATCCTAATCCTCGAGGCACAGCCCGAGGGGGAGGTGTGGCAGCAATTTTCCACACCAGCCTATTAATCAACCAAAGACCCAGACAGACTTTTAATTCAATTGAAAGCCTGATGCTTTGCCTGGACCTCCACCTGGACCTTACACAGAGTTTCTGTCTGATTTCTCAGACTTTTTATCTGATTTAGTGCTCAGCTCAGATAAAATCATTATTGTGGATGATTTTAACATCCATGTAGATGCTAAAAATGACAGCCTCAACATAGCATTTACTCTGTTATTAGACTCAATTGGCTTCTATCAAAATGTAAAAGAACCCACCCACCACTTTAATCACACTCTAGATCTTGATTTAACCTATGGATTAGAAACTGAACATTTACAATAATCAATTATACAGCAGTGGGTGCTCATTCAGCCACTGTTATCATATATAGTTTAAAACAGATAACTCAGAAGCTGGAGAGGAAATGGTGTATCACAAATTTTTAAGATGATCATTTAGCCTGGAGAAATAATTACTTCTTCACAAATCAAACTTAAAAACTACTGAAAAATTTATTGGTTGACAACAAACTTCATTGGATAAGCTGTATCATTAGGCTGTTTAAAGGAAAGCCCAGTTTATTGCTGCTGACCGTAAATATTCTGTTTATTCTGACTTTGAGTTAATACCCTCAGGACAATGTTCTAGGACACCTCTAGCTAGTAAAAAGGTGTATAAGGCATTCATTGTGCCAAAAGCAATTAGTATACTGTTTTGGACATAAAACCCTCCCTGCAGCCACCGTCTGGTGGCTTAGTCCATGCAGCCCGGCCAGGCACAACCCAAAAAAATGGACATGGACCCATCCTCCTGCAGGTAAACCAGCCGCAGGAGGCACTGTTAGGGGTCAGGGGCATTGTGGGTATGCTAGTATTGCCTCGGCTTGTTGCCTGTACTTTGGGGTTTCTCCCAGTGGACGAGAGGGTTTGTCTGCAACATTGCAGCGACCCAGTATTTGTGTTTCAGTCTTTGTAATTATGTACTTAGATTATTGTTATTCATGCTTTGGGGTTTCTTTAGTTCTCAGTGATCTTCTCAGTGTGTTATGTGTTTGAGTCTCTGTGTTGTTCACCTCCTGTGTCTTCCCAGTCACTCATGTCTCCTTGTCACTGTTAGTTACTCGTCTCTGTGCTCTGTGCCTGTTTGTCTGTGTCTATATGTCAGGTCGGGCCTTGGACTCCACCTCTCTAGGAACATCTCAGGCCCTTCAAGGTATGGAGGCCTAGCTCCCCTCACCACACTTCCTGCCAGTGGCTGATGCCCTTGGACGTTGGTGCGTTGGTGGTTCTTGCTGTCCAGGGCTAGGTGCTCGGGTATGTGCCTGCTCACTCCCAGGGGCTGCTTGGTGGGGCCTGGCACCTGCGGCTCAGTCAGGCCCCTTCCGGGGAGCAGGGGCCCTCATGCCTCTGGCCTATGGGCCTGGGGCATGAGGGCGCGGCTGGCTGCCGGCAGAGCCTGCGGGCACGTCACTGTGGGCCCCCTGTGGCTTCTGCTCCGTGGATGCTGGGTGACCCCTCATCTGGGCCTCTTCTCAGCTCCTTCTGGGAGGATGGCGCGTTGCCCATCAGGTGGCTCTCCTAGGGTTCTCGCGCTCTGGGGACCTCTGGATGTCTGGGGCCTGGATCTCCTCCATGCTTCATGCCCTGGGGGACGGGGCTATGGCCCTTCACACCCTCTAACAGAGCGTTACATGGAGAAACCTTTTGCATACAAGCGCGTACACAGGTATACACACGGGCATTCAGAGATGCAAACTACACCTTTCATGGCTGCTGTCCTGGAGCATGCTGTGCGCTGTCAGTCCTGCGTGCTGCACAATAACATTCAATACTTAGTATCTACTGTTGATCTAGGTTATTGCTGTGGTCCTCATATTGTGTTGCTATACGTTGTTTTTGCTTGTTTGCTTTAGCTTCTTTGTCTCAACAGGTGATCCAGTGGAATTTTGTTTCTTTTTTTTTCTTTTTTGTCCTCTCTCACTGTCCCTCGTCCCCTCAGTTTTTCTCTCCGTCCCTCCGTCCCACCCTTCCTTTCGCTCTTTCTCTCTCTCTCTCTCTCTCTCTCTCTCTCCTTTTCCTATCCCATAATCATGTCTGTCCCATGTGTAACAACTGAAAATAAAATAAATAAATAATAACAAAGGTCAATCAAATGGATCAATAAGGCAAGGCCGTGATGGTCCATTTGGTAAAATAAATCCGTAGGGCATCTTTCTTGGCCTTCAGACAGGAATTCTGATAGGTAATGATCCACACGGGACATTTCTTAGAATGGCTTATATAAAAAGAAAGACGGTCTTGCACAACGTATTACAGTTTGAAGCTTTGGGGAAATTGTTGAACTTTTTGTATTACTTTTTGGGTGATGACGCTAAAAGAAATCAATGTGATCTCTCACTCTCATTTAATCACTGTGACTAACAGGATAGGGCCCAACATACAGGATGGAGATAGAAAAAACAGTTTTAACGCTGAGGTTTCCCATTAAGACACAAAAAACATGGCGCAGTAGGGAGGATGCAATAAAGGGCAAGAGGAAAACTGAGGTATAAATACACATAAGATAATGACTGAAATGGAAACAAGTGGAAGCACAGCAGGTGACAATAGCCATAAAGAGATGGAGGAAGTAACTATAGGATAAGACCCATTAAATATCAATTACCACAATTAAATGGGGAACAAGGGTTAACTTGTATCAAAGATGAGTAAGCTCCAGCTCAATATCACAGAATAACATTAAGTCTAATGTGATTGTGTTAACACAGAAGTCTTATAGTAAATGTATATGCACACGTAATTATGCTAACTACAAATCATGTTTAATAGAGTTATGTTTGAACTGAGTGAGAAAATGCAACCATTGTAATCAAATAGTTGTAATGTATAATGTAGTGTTAATGTAGTAAGGAGAAATTAGGGCACTGCTGGTCCTGTGGAAAGTCCCCAGAGTGAAGCCAACAGGATGTGACTTACATCTGTGAAGCAAGCTGTGTGTTACAAGAAGGAGAGGCCGACATAAAGGAACATGCCGGGAAAAGTCCACGAGGGATGTATTATATATATTATATTATTAGTATCTGAACGCACAGTCCTTGTCTATTCTGTTTATATTGTTGTCTTTACTGTTTTTGTTGTCCTTACTGTTTTACTGTTTTATTTCTACACCTATTTATTGTATTGATTGTTTGCCTGTTCGCACCGTGAGTCAGTGAGGACCGATATTTCATCTGTGCCGTATGTCGTGCATGTACAGCACATTTGACAATAACGTTGACTTGACTTGACTAAAAACACTGTACAAGAAGAATGAGCAGTTCTTTTCTCTAGTTTACTGCAAGTGAATAGAGAACTAACAGTGTTATAGTTTGCAGTGGAGCGCGTCACATTGCTTGCAATCCAATGTTAATTTGTGAATTGGAGTTACAGTTTTTGCATATTGCAACGCATTTTTGCTATGTTGGATTGAAGCCTAGAAGAAGTTAGGGCACTTTGGACTGAGTCACTGCTTCTAATCTGGACTGGGCCTAGGGCCCATGGCATGCCCTCTCTCCTTGCTTAAAGAAACTCAAGACTGTTAATAGTTCCTTAGCATCAGTATAGAGTAACCAGGAAATGTATATTGTATGATTACTCTGGTTGCTTTGCTTCTGCTAAATTGCTTAAATAAATATTCTATTCGCATTTACAGTGTGACGTTGTGGACATTCACTTTCTAACTCTTTGGGAAGCAGTAATGGTAAAACCTTGTGTATGAATGCTACATGTCTCAAATGGTTCTTATAGGTTGTTATAGCTCTTAAAATGAACATTTCCTTGAGGCCAATTTTCCACGCCACAAAAGTTTAACCTTGCCATTCACCAAGTGCAAGGATCAATGAGGAGAGCTACCCATCAGCAGATGTGGCTGTTGATTGCATATAACTTTAGGGTTGCTGGTGGGTTGCTTGATTCAGCTGAAGCGGAGTAGGCATCCAGAGCTAGTTAGAGCTAGGGGAATCTCCTCACCAATGGCTTGCATTACTTTCTGTAGCTTAATGGGGCAATGCCCATAGACTCAGAGACTTGGAACCTTTAAACGTTGAGTTAGTCTAAACCTCCTACACAGGGATAACTGAGATCTGAACACATAACATAGGGGAGTACAGGAGAACTAGACATGGGAACAAGGACAGACAAAGGACAAACGCAGCCAAGACTGGGAACATGAAAGGAAACTACCTGGAGTAACCTGCAGATCAGGAGTAACTAAAAATAACAACTAAAACTCTCAAGAATAAAATCCACAAGGAGCCTCAAAATAGATAAGAGTTCTCAATGCAGAGAAAATTCAACTAAAACCACCACCGAACAAATTGCAACTAAATATTAACTAGAATGAGGAAAAATAGTGAGACACAAATGACGAACTAAATATATCCAAGGCCACAATGAGGGTGATAGACGTAAGGTAATACAAAAGTAATACAATACAAAACGTTCACTCAGAACAAAGAAATGACTAAACACAAAGGCTGGGTCAATGACCCAAGGACCATAACAGGAACCATCAACAAGATGGTCGCTGTCATGATTATTTTTATCTTTACATCTCATACCCAAGATCTGAAGGAGGCTGGCTGGTATCAGCTTTAGGGTCCAAGAGGAAACGCTTTTGGCTCAGTTTTGCATTTGTCTCTGAGACAGACAGGTCCAGCACAGGATAACCCATCTGTTTGGTCCATGTATCCATGACTTCTGCAATCGGCAACCCACTCACCTGGGTGCAGAGAGGGCAAATTCACTATGTGCTAAGAAAAATGTAAATACTTTTTAAACACACTTGAATGCTCTTAGATTAAGATATTTATAATAAATCAATATTAATGTCTTTGTGTTAAGTAAATATCCAAGGTTGGGATCAGATTAAAACTACTGTCGGCTTCAGCTCATAAATCATGACACACTGTTCACCCCTACATATGCTCACTTTATAGGTTAAAGGTATCGGTATCTATATTGGTATTTGCAATACTGCTCTTAATTTACCTGGTATTGGACTGATGCCAAAATTTGAAGTATCTAATAGCACTAATCAAAACAGAGGTTTTGATAGTTTAGCTGGAGAATTTGGGCATGTATTAGCATAGCGCCAATGAGGAAGATTATCATCAATGATTGTAAAGAAGCAATTGTTTCTATCCATCAGACTGGGAAGGGTTAATGGGCTATTTCCAAACATTCTGAAGTACATCATCTACAGTAAGAAAGAGTAATCAAACTTGGAAAACATCCAGAGTCAAATGTAAGGTCATCTTTCTGGCCAAAATTGAGTGATGTAGCAGGACAACGATTTAGAGCACAACAATAAACCCACAATAGAATTACTGAAAGATAAAAGAATCAAACTGGCACAAGTCCAAACCTCAAACTGACTGAAATGCTGTGGTGAGACATTTAGAGGGCTTTGCATAAATGAATACCTGCAAATGTCAGTGAACTCAAGAAACGTTAGAAACAATAGTGCCCAAATTCCTTCACTATGGAATGAGACACCAATAAAGTTATACCAAAAACAACAAGTTATTACTGCTAAAAGTGGTTCTGTGGACTATTGCATCAGCAGGTGTATCTAATTGTTAACACTGTTTGGGTTCATTTTTGTTGCATAAATAATGACAGTGTATTACGTCATGTTTTGTAGTTCCATGACTATAACGCCACCATCTGGACACTGGAGTTCAGGGTATGGTTACTTTGGCAGGTATGACACAGTCGAATGCTTCACCTCCACTAACTGGAGTCACTGAACTGAACCTTTCTGTCATGTTTGTATACTCGGGTGAAGTTTAGAGTATTAAATGGAACAAGTAGTAATGTTTGCTGTTCAGTGTTTGTGAGTGTTTGTGCTTTAGAGGTTTATGCTACTTCAAAATGTGCAATAGGTCCATCTTAAATATATGCTCTGTGGTTTTAACAGTCCAGTAGCGTGATGTTTTTAGGAATTTCAGTTGCTCAATGAAGAAAATAAGCATAAATATTTTCTTTGTCTTTTGGCAAGTCTGTATTTTTCTTAGTCTTAAGACTAGCACAGACTGAAGGGCAAGGCTAATTAAGTCCAAACATACACTGGCAAGAGATGCCCAGAAGTCTTCCGTTTTGGCATTCCTGAAGTAGAAGTCTTTCAAATATTTCTGTTGAAAGAGAAAAAGACTGGATTACTCGGCTGCTGGGAGATTTGAAATTACTGTTGATGTTGATCAAAAGAGCAACATCAATGTTTTAAATACTGAAAGAGCTGTGAGTCTATGACTTACTCGACAACCTTCTCTGAACATGTCTCTGCCCATCCAGTCCTCCAACATCCTAAGAATGGATGCTCCCTGGAAAAAAGTTGAACAATTTTCATTGCAAGGTAAATGGACTAATATTCATAGAGCAATTTTAATGTACTGTTGACAGCTCACAGGACTTTTATAGTGCAATCTACATCACACACAGTCACAAGCCAGTAGATGCATCAATAGCAATGTGGGCAATCTTCTTCTTGTCTTATAGTAATATTGTTGAGTCACAAATGATACATGTTGGCTCTTGTTTGCATGTAGAATAACAGTATGGTTAATTTTTATTGTCTGAGGGCTTACAGAGAGATCTCGTACCTTGCTGTATGAGATGGCATCAAACACAGAGGTGATTTCCGCTGGGGTCGACACATTTACAATGATCGGATGAGAGGACAGCAGAGCGTCATCCACCATGACAGGAAGTACATCACTGATGATCATGATGTCTCGCTGTGTAACCACAGCAACACAGGTACTGAGAACTTCCAGTTGACTGGCACTAATAGCTTGGTGGATCTTTAATGTGCCTTTAAAGTAGAACTCACCATGCCCCAGGTTGGTTCTGCTGATTCCACACCGATGTACTCAAAGAAACTGGCAAAGCCCTCATTGAGCCACAGGTCATCCCACCAATCCATAGTTACAATATTCCCAAACCACTGAAAAAAATACACAACTGACATGAGTTTTAAAGCTCCACACTCGATAAGGAAATTGCAAGTGCAATAATTAAAAGATCCCGAGTTACTTTTGCGAGATCCCACAAAAGCTTTGTGAGATCGCCCCCAATTTCTTGCTCAATAAAATTGACTTGAATTAAACTGAATTGCATCCTAAAGGTGGCATTTCAGTGGTACTTAATTCATTCTAAAATGTTTTTTTTTTAATCTCTGCATTCAAGTATGCAATTTAGCAAAGTGGAATAAAGCATTCAGGGAAAGATTTATTTCTCTATGAAAGCCAAAGGGAAATAACACAACATTACCTGGTGAACCAGCTCATGTGCGATGACACTGGCAACTCGCTGCTTGTTGTAAGAGGAAGACTGATTTTCATCATACAGCAAGTTGGTCTCCCTGTAGGTAATAAGACCCCAGTTCTCCATGGCACCAGTACCAAAGTCAGGAATGGCTATCTTATCTGCATCCAAACAGCCGAGAGGTACAAATCACCACACACACACACACACACACACGTCTGGACAGAGATCTCAGATGCTGTTCCTGGATCTGCTGGAGCCACTCTCCTAGCTTGGGAGTCACCGCACCGAGTGCTCCCATTTCACTGGGACCACTGTTACCTTCACCCTCCACATCTTCTCCAGCTCTTCTCTGAGCTCTTGGTATTTCTCAAGCTTCTTGTGTTCCTTGATGTTGCTGTCATTTGGTATCACTGCACTATCACTACACCCATCTTCGTCTGCTTGTCTACTATGTCCGGTTGGTTAGCTATCACCACTTTGTCTGTCTGCATCTGGAAGTCTCACAGGATCATAGCTCGGTCATTCTTAACCACGCTAGGGGGCATCTCCAATTTTGACCTCGGGACTTCCAGGCCGTACTCGGCACAGATGTTTCTGTATACTATGCCGGACACTTGGTTATGGGGTTCCATGTATGCCCTGCCTGCTAGCATCTTGCACCCTGTGCTAGACTGTCTCATCTTTTCACAGCCTGCACCTGGGGTCTTGCCTGGTGTGGTAGACCCCAGCCTCTATGGATCTTGTACTTAGGGCTTGTTCCTGTGCTGCCATGATTAGTGCCTCTGTGCTGTCTTTCAGTTCAGCTTTGTCCAGCCACTGTTAGGTTTTTTGAATGTCAGCTACTTCCTCTATCTGCCAGTACATACTGTGCTTGTCCTTCCACGATGGTTCCTCCTCTCCCTCCTCTTTCTTGGGTTTCTGTTGCCAGAGGTATTCACTGAACATGCAGTCAGTTGTGGCCTCCTTCCTTCCGCTTAGCATACATCTCAGGGTGCTGGACTTCGGGTGAAACCCCCCATGCATGGTCAGGAGCTTCCTGGTCTTGATGTTCCATCCCCTCCACTGGCCAACTTATTATCCCAGCACCTGATCACGGGTGTTGATCTTGTTCTTACAGTTCAGGTGACCCTCTGCAAGTAGTTGGTTGTTGCAGCTTTCCTAGCAGCCTCTTCATGGTTCCCATTTGCCTGTGGGCACAGAGCTGTCCTCTATGTCTGCAATGTTGCCTTCTGGTAGTTTGATCCCCTCAGTTCTGACTTTGTTATCGTCCGACTACACTTCTCCAGTCCGAATGACATTCCAATATCATTGATGTATATCTTGGTGGTGTGGATCAGTGAATCAATGTCTTGTTCATTCTTGGCATACAGCTTGATGTCATCCATGTAGAGGAGGTGGCTGACAACTGCTGAATTCTATAGTCGGTATCCATAGTTGGTCTTGTTAGGCTCTTAGGGTCCTATTGATCTTCTGTAGTTCTAGGCATTCCAGAATCTAGGTGTGGGGTATCGAGCCATAGGCCTTCTTGTAATCAATCCAGGCAGCTCTCCCGCTGCCAACTCAACATATCCAAATTGACTAATACAGAACAGAAAAATGCTGTTCATGAAGGATACCCACAAGGGTATGACTTCACCAGATGATTCCAACCAACAAAAGGTTTTAAATGAAGTATTAAATACATTTCAGTAAGCATGTTGAATACTTTTTCCATTTCTCCTTATTATATTTAATTTGTGAACATCTGTGGCTTGATTCCTTTGCATGTCTGGATTGGATGGGTTGATGCTGACATCTGGTGAGAATTTTATATTAATAGCACCTTTAGAAATATATTTTCTTAGAACACTAGTGACATGTTCAATATGTATTTTACCCACTTTATATACTTCAATTACAATTACCTGGGTATCCCACAGGTCAACAGGAACTGTGATAAAAATGCATGAAGGTCAATAACAGCCAAATATGGCAAGAAGACAAAGACAGGAGCTGAGAAGCCAGATCAGTAGTGATTAGAGCCAAACCATCGATGCATGCACCCTATCAGTCTTTAGATACCCAGCTGGGATAATAAGCACACCACCTGAGGAAATAGATGCCACTCAAGTCAAGACATCATGGGATACACTATCGAGAGATAGAGGAAGTGGATGGCATCATAAGAACAGCACAGAGCCTCTGGTCATGCAAGCACAAGAACAGGCCTAAGCAGCAAATAATAGAGGCAGGAGTCTATGTGGATGATGTGGAAGGTTATATTCAAAGTGGTCCCAGGAGCAGGAGCTGTAACCCCTGAGTACATATCACCGGTCTCTGCCCAGAAGAGTGCAGTCCAGGGAATAGCTAAGAGATATGCAGAACCCTCAAACTTCCCATCCCGTCGGAGGTCCCGAGCTTTAGGCCCACACACACATACCAACCCCCCCCCCCCTTGGTGTGAGAGAAAGATTTTTGTTGTTGTCTGTTTTAAATCACAAAGGTTGGTTAGTGTTCTATTTACCTACCCAATTTTGTGATGGAGTATGTCATGTTAAAATATTCCTCAAAATAGTCAAAAATGACCTTGGTTACATTTGCTGCATACAAAGCAGTCGAGATCTGACTTGGCTGGGCCCAGATTTTCAACTGCAAAAGAATGAAAAATATATATAAGTGTGTGACAGTATGAATCCAACGGTGGGAATTCATTTCAAATCTTACCAATACTCTGTGATAGTGACATGTAATTGTAAACTCACAGGAATTCCTCGGGCCGAAGTTCTCTCTACATAGTCAAACTGGTGCACAGCAAAACATACCAAATAGGTACTCATTGGAACAGACTTCTGAAAGGTGGTTTTGATTTTATTGCCAGGCAGTTGTTGAGGGGAGCCCTGCAGATAGACAGCAAAGGTTTATGTGATAGAACACCATCCCAACAGTTGTGCTTTACGATGAGATTGTCCTTTTGCAGGAGCAGATAAACATGACCATGACCATGTAACTGCCCTCTGTGAGAGGTGTATCATTACAAAGAATAAGGTTTACACTACATGCAGTTAGATGGTTAATAAAGTAAATCATTCACCACCACACCAACTGATCAAATTACAGTAAATCATTGCAATTTTGAAGTTTAAAAAACTCAGTCTCCCCCTGTTCATGCTTGATTGCTAATGAACTCTACACTTAGGTCTGGAGCTGCCTCTATTTCGCGAGGCAGCTGAGGTCTTTAAACATGTTGGACAATGCTTCTATGAGTCTATGCTGCTGCATGCTGGGACAACAGCCATCAGAAAGGTGGACATTGTCCAAGATACATACAATGCTGGACGACACCCCCCATCCATTCCATGATGTGCCAGCCAATCACAAGAGCACGTCCAGTGAGGAAACTGAGATTACCTAAATTAACCACTGAATTTTTGTATTTTCAGATGTACTATTTCTGCAACCATTACTTTTATGCTCTGTACTTTCACACAAATATCTTTACATTTTGCTTCCTTCATTTTCAAAACAGGCTCATTGCCTTAGCTTGTAGTCATTTGAGGGGAGGTCAAACATCAAACATCAAACCAATTTGAGCCTAAATTTACTCTATTCAATTCGATTTCAATTCAGTTTTATTTATATAGTGCAAATTACAGCAATAGTCACCTCGAGGTCTTTTAGGTTGTAAAGTCCCTACAATAATATGCTGATCAAGCACCCTGTAGTCACTCTGTGGTTTTGCAGAATGTCCCACTCATGGCTTTATAAATGTAGTACACATGAGTGTCCCAAAAGTTTTGTCAGAAAACAAGAGGAACAAGAAGAAAGAAAGACAAAGAATTTCCCTTGGGATAAATAAAGTTTTATCTAATCTAATCTAATCTAATGACATTTAAGGACATTAAGATAAAAAAGAACAACAAAGAGCATACACTACACACAAACTCTGTCCCTGTCTCTTGTTTCCTGTTTTACTTTGACAGTCTCAGTTCCTTTGTTAATGTTTTTAGTTTTGTTTCATTATGTGTGATTAGTCCCAGCTGTGTTTCCTTTCGGTTTTCCATCCCCCTGTGTTTTCCTCTGCCTTCTGCACCGGCACCTGTGCACCTCCCAATTTTTAATGTATGTAGACATTGAGGGTTCCGGGGGGGGTGTACCTGGACCTGGGATGTAGAGTATGTTTGGGGAGTGTAATTGTGTGTACAATGTCCATTTATGTCTGTCTCCATCTTGGGTGAGTGCCGAGTGTTTGTAGTTGTGTGCATGAGGGTGGGAAGGGTCTGTTTGTAAGTGTCTATGTGTCAGGTCGGTCCTCGAACTCCGCCTCTCTGGGGACATCTCAGGCCCTCCAAAATATGGGGGCCTATCTCCCCTCACCACACCTCCTGCCAGTGGCGGATGCCCTTGGTGTTGGTGCATTGGGGGTTCTTTGTGTCCATGGCTGGGTCCTCGGGTATGTACCTGCTCACTCCCGGTGGCTGCTTGGCGGGGCCTGGCACCCATGGCTTGGTCGGGCCACATTCCGGGGAGCGGGGGGCCCTCGTGCCTCTGGGCCCAGGGCCCGGTCTGCTCTGGCGCAGTCGGGTGCCGGCGGGGCCTGTGGGTACGTCACTGCAGCCCCCTCTTACTTTTGCTCCATGGCTGCTGGGGGACCCCTCTCTGGGGCTCTCCTCGGCTCCTTCTGGGGGGAGGCACTTTGGCCATTGGGTGATCCTCCTGGGACTCTCGCGCTCTGGGTACCTCTGGATGTCTGGGACCTGGATCTCCTCCATGCCTACTTCATGCCCTGAGTGACGGGGCTATGGCCCCTCACACATGCTAACAGGTCGTTACATGGAGAAACCTTTTGTATACATGCGCGTTGATCCACACAGGTGTGCACACAGCTTTCCTGGCTGCGTGCCCATCCGGGAGCATGCTATTCACTATACGAGTACTGCGCAATAACATTAAAAACTTAGTATTCAATGTTAATCTAAATTATTGCTGTGATCCCCATATTGTGTTGCTCTGTGTT
>VURO01049490.1:57586-78410 GCA_015108175.1 Pelvicachromis taeniatus | reverse complement strand
CCCCCTCTGAGCTACCCCCCCCCCCCCCAATTGATTGATGGATGGATTGATTTTCAGGCAAGAATGTCGCTGTGTAAACTTCAAATATCTGCTCGGTTTATCAAGACATCACATATTTGCAAAAGTGCGCCGATGTTTTTGAAAACTTCTGTTACCCACCAGATCGACAGCTACCCGGGGGTTCAAGGCTCACTAGAGCCTGCGACAATAGCGGACTCCCAGCACATTGTTTTCAGATCTCCCATTGTCTTTCGCTACTCGGGTTATGATATAAGTCACTTAGATAACTTAAAAATTTTATTGTTTGGCTTTTTTCAATGTTTTATTTGTTCCTGAGTAAATCGGTTTGGCTGAGATTAAAGTTATAGTTTTCACACAGCTGAATAAATGTCAAACAGAAACTGATTAAACAGAAGTGTGAGATGGTCGAGCATTTACTCCAATGTCCTGTTATATTTTAGTGAGCAAGGAGCAGACGGTGAGTTTATTAAACCCCACCAAGACAGCTGGTGACGTAAATCTGAAGCCTAGACTGTCCCATTTCACAGCCTTGCACTTCCGGCCTTCTCGGTCTTCAAAAGACCTGGTCCATGTAGACTGCAAGGCCGGGTCCTCTGAAGGATGCGGCCTATGAATTGGGACAAAGCTAATGTGTCTGGTTTTGCTTCCCTTGTCTCATTAGGTCTGATTTGTCCCAGCTGTGTTTCCCTCCGGTCTCCCATTTCCTGATTGCTCCCTCTGTATTTAAGCCCTGTGTTTTCCTTGGTCTGTGTCGTGATCTCCCTCATCTCTCACTGCGTGTTTTCGCCTGCTTATTTAGTTTTATATATATTTCCAGTTTAATTTGTGTTTGCTAGCTACCAGCAATAAAGCTAACTTTTTTTTAGTTCACCTTTGCCTCTGTGAGTCTGAATTTGGGGTCCTTGCTACCAGCCGCACACAGCAAACCTGACAGTCGTTTATATTTAGAGGACATTTAGAGGATTTTAAATCTGTTTCTCTGAAAGAGAGAGAAACAAAAGTTAGCTTGCACTAGGTAAAAGTAAAAATGTAACTATGGTCCCCAACAATGTCACAGAAGTGACATATTTTATGGTAGTTTATTTTCTCTTCTTATTTCCTCCTAATACCTTTCGGGGTTCCTTAAGTTTTGGGGTCAAAAAAAAATATTATCAGTTATATATCATTTATCTATATTTATGCTCCACAAAAAGCTCATAAGGGTATCATAGAAACACTACTAACACCCATAGATTATTTATCACTTCCTTCCTCCCTACTATTTTAGTCTATACATATGCATATAGACTTGCACATGGGCATCTTTAACCCTACTTATTTAACCCTTTGTATCATATATGGTACATGAGACCTCTATCTCATCAACATGATCATAATTTCAAATGTTATAGACAAAACTCTTTTTTTGTCAACATTGTTGTTAACAAAAAGTTGCCAAAAACACCTAATGAATAAAATTTAAAACAAAAAAATATATAATAGATATATATAAAAAATATTTCATACGCAACATTATATAGCAAAAAGATTTTTGTGGATTTTATTATAAGGGTTACTAAACATCTCAGTTCCAAAACCTCCAAATTTTCTACCTACTTTTTGATGGGTTGGGTCTTACAGGGTTAAATCACAGTAACAAAGCAGGTCTAACATGGCTCTCCATATTGATACGACAGTGTTGGAGACTTTGGTATTTGTATGAATAAATATTTGTTTACAGTGAAATTCCTCTGCTGTCAAAGGCAGAAACAAATTCCCTTGTAGGAGTGTTAGGCGTGAGGTCTGTGCCTTACATGTGGTTTGGTTTACTGTTATTGTTATGTTTTTTTCCAAATACAGAGTCTTGCATATGGAGATAAAAGCATAACTGGTCCCATGCTGTAAATCTTGTGCACATACACAACAGCTCCATTCTAAGATTACACGAATAACCATAAAATGTTTCCCAGGTTCTCTTTTTATTCTCTGCTCTTCAGCCAATCTCAAACAGCCGTTGTCTACAGTGATGAAAATCACGGTGCATATATATCCCAAATCAATTCAGGCAGTTTCATCTCATCCCATTTTCCCTGTATTGTTGTGAAGCTGCTGGAAGCTATTCGACAAACTTCACGTTCAAAGTGGAGATTTTTGTTTGTTTGTTTTTGTTTTCCTGCCACAGACACTATGACTGTGCAGTGACACGGAATGAACTGCATTGCTTAAATCCATGAACAGAAATGTTAAGCAGCTACAGATACTCTTGAAAGGTTTCACGGGTGATTCTGGGGCGTTGTCTTACATATACACCCACTTTTACAGAGAAATGCCACATTCGTTAAGATATCTTCTGGGATTTCTTTTCTTTGGGGGGAGTCATGGTTCATACCAAAGACAAGTCATTATAATGAAGTTATTTTCAGTTTGTTAATTGTTGAAGTAGTGTAACATTGCACAGTGAATGACTGGTAGAGGCCATTCAGGCAACATCTTACATCTGTCAAAGTTGGTATAGCCAAGTGTTAAAGCTTTAAATTAGGTTTAGGATTGGTGATAGTGAGAAGTAAGGGTTGGCATGGCGTGGTCAAAGGATAATTGAAAAATTGGTCTTGTGCGGTCCCAGTGGGTTAGCAGTGAGTTAAAAGCAGGTTTATGAATGGAAGTGCAAGAGACATCTTTATGGCTGTGAGGCCCTCCCTCACCGTTAGACAACACTAAACACAAGGACATCTAGGTTCAGCAGACCGCTGGGATCCAAGAACATGACGTGTATGGATCGAAATATGTGTGTATGTGTGCACCCATGCTGTCTCTTCCCTAGTTTCCAAATGCAGCTCCTCACAAAGAATACTTTTTGAAAAGGAAGCCGGTGCTGGGAAGAAAAAAAAAAAGCTAAGCTCTCCATCCTGTTCTATGAACTCTGTGGGATAAAGTGAGAGTGCGTCGATAAAACCTTATATCACAGAGTCAAGCATGTTTTCTATGGGAAAAACGAATGGAAAAACACAGCACCAATTACAAAGTTAAACTTGGCCATAAACACAGGCTGGAAATGCTTACTGAAACATTTTGTGTAACACGGTAAGCAGCTCCACCTTCATCACATCGACACAGGATATTGAAATCTCTTTGGGGTCCATAATGAAATGATTATGAAACAGTCCCCCATCTTTGAGTGAAATGTTGGAACCCTGTGCTGAATCGAGGGTGAAGCCACCACATCTTTTACCAGTTAAGGAGGCTTAGAGAACAGCCATCTAGCTCCAGTGACCTGCGTTGATTAGAGAAGTGTCTGGCACAGAGGCAGGGTGTGTTTGCCAAGCTCCAACCACCCAAGAACAGCATTGCACACACACATGCTCTCGCTCATATCCACACTTTCCCATAATCACACATACGTAGACTCAATGAAATGAGAATTAATTTCATTATTCATTTTTTTTTAATATATACAAGTTGTGTAGCTGGCTTCCGAAAAATATAACTACTCAATTTTGGGAATTCATACACAAAATGGCAGCTGCGAGTGAGTTTCATTCCTCATCATTTCCAGTCATTTAGGATCAATTAGTTGCTTCATTCCATTCCGCTGATGCTTCCTTTGCTCTACATGGGATTCAATGGGGAGAGAACTGTCTTGTGGAATACTGTAATGGGAACGACTTGGGAGTTAATCAGTATTGTCTGCAGAATTACACAGGCTATGTGAAATATTCCACCAGTCAATCCAACTGAGCTTCTGCTTGGATGATAGTTATATCTAAAATATACTAAAATCAGACATGATCCCAAACCACAAAGCTGGGGTAATTGCAGAGGGACATCTCACTTATAATCCTTCATCTTTTCCATTTCTTGTTTCACTCGTTGTTTCACCATGGTTTTCTCTGCCACCCCGCCCTCAATAGTATTTAGTGCACAGAAACATTGCGAGTGTTTGACCGTGCCTTTTGCACCCAAGAGAGGCACATTAAACAGCTCAAATGAAAACCAGACAGATGTGTGCTTAAAGGGAACATCTGTCCAGACCTATCCTCATGTCAAATGAGGTATCAAGAACTATGAAACTCAAAACAGGTTTTTCCATAAAGAACTGGAAAGAAAGGAACAGAAAAAAAAATGTTTCGTTATTATTTGGCTTTGTTTACATGAGGAGGTGTCTCACTAGACAATTAGAACTCAATTTCCACTTGAAAGACTCAGTTTCTTGCTTTTTGGCCCAATCTAACAACAGAAAAAAAACACCTTTGGATGCTGTTTAACTTTTGGCTGGAAGTGCAAACATGATCCCAAAGCCATAATTTTAGAGATTTGAGCAGCACTTTGGATTGTGAGAGGAGTGATGGCTCAGGGGATCATGTTTCAACATTTTCTTCAAAGATTAGTATTTAGAAATTGCTATGTCCTGAAAACATCACACTTGAGCACAGCTGGTGCTTAAAGGCCGATTTCCAATTATTACTTCTTAGTTCTTATTTAATTATTTTCTAACTCACTGTGGTAACTGATGAAATCTGGGAACATGTTCAGATGTTGCAACAGTGAAGTCCGGCAGGCCAAAAAAAGGCAAGTGGCCAGATGATCAGAGATTTGTAAACAAGCCAAACAGAGAGATTGCAGACAATATGGCTGGATTTGTGGATCATTACACAGAGAAATTGTCAAGTATGTCAGAGTTAAACTAAGTAGGCAGTCTTTCGACAGTATTTTGCTAAACTTTTTGTGATGTAGTCTAAATTTTTATAGCGACATATTAAGTAGCTTCTAACAAGAGGATGAGCAGGTTTTTGACTTGCTTGACTGTCACAATGGCTGAAATAATATTTTTTGAAAATATTGTAGATTGATTTTGGCTTTTAAGGCCATACACTCTGTGTGATTTATTAATTCGGTTATTAATTCACCAGCAATAGTTTAGGTTTTATGCTTTACCAATTTGTGTTCAAGCCTGTACGATCCAAGATTTTCTCCAGGCTTTAACTTCTGTGAAAGCCAGTTGTGGAGTTGTGACCCTGAAATCTACAAAACATTTGTCATGATGCTCCGCAGTCCCAGACAAATTACATGTGCCTTTAGTCTGTTCCAATACATGCTACATTTTCAGCAGTTCATGTTTTATGGTTTGGAGATGTCCCTTTGTGAAAAGCCTTCCCCATCCCTCTCTTACTTACTCCTTGCAATTTCTTTTCCTGCTCCACTTCTACTCATTCTGCACACCGTAATTGCTTTAGCAGATGCTAGCTTAAAATTGTAGATAGCAGCTACTGTGCAGCAGCAGATGTGTCCTGTGTTCTGGGATGTTTATAACTATAAATAAGCTCTGCAAGCCAGTACCAGCCCTGCTGTCTGTCAGACAGTAACAGCAAGCCACCACACAAAGAGGTGGCAAGTTTAAAGGACAACAGGAGTATTTGTTCACCATCAGCCAAGATGATCCTGGGTGCCTGTTATGGATTAGTGACATTGCAAGTGCAATGTGCATTCAAGTGCCCGTGTCAAATCCAAATGCATTTTCTCACCATGCCATTCATTTAGTTTCCTTTTAAACAGCCTTGCAGATACCCAGTATTAGCATATAAACCCGATGCTTGAAGGTAACTGAATATCTGTATGATTTTCAGTAAGACCTGGCACCCACTTCAATCCAAAGCTCCACAAAGTAGGCAAAAATGACATTGTTTATTATTCAGGGTCAGTGTGTCACATTGCTGACGTCACAACAACCTGAATTCTTTCTGACAGAGATTAGGCAAACTACTGGAAACATTCCTCAAGATCCATATTGACAGCATAGCATCACACAGTTGGTGCAGATATGTCAGCTGCATGGACCGGAATATCTTGGTCCATCCCATTTCAAAGGTCCTCTGGATTGAGATCTGGTGACTGTGGAGAACATTAGAGTACAGGGAACATACTGTCATATTCAAGAAACTAGTTTGAAATGATTTGAGCTTTATGGCATGGCACATTATCCTGCTGAAAGCAGTCATCAGAAGGTAGGTACACTGTGGTCATAAAGGGATGGATATGGTCAGCAACAATATTCTGGTAGACTGTGGTGTTTAAGTGATGCTCATTTGGCACTAAGGGGCTCAAATAACATATCACACATCATTACAACAGAAGCAACCTGAACAGTTAATAAAAAGTAGGATGTCAAGCCTTTCTATCAGTGTGTTACCACAAGGAAAGCAAGAAAAATAACTAAAAAGATATACGCTTATTAAGAAAATGCTTCTCATTTATTGATTGATTGATATGAGTAGGAGGAGTCATGAGCTTTGGTGGATATGCTAAAGCTTTTGTTTAAACTAAACAGCTGATACTGAAGTGTTTATACACTCATTTCCCAGGTAATGACCTTTTGGCAAACTTTATTCTGCTTATTACTCTGAAACATTTAAGAGATATTTAAAGTACATGTTTCTAAAGCAGCAGAGGAAGTAAACTCTCAGCAATACTGATGCTGTTGTTTATATCAGTAATTCACTACATCCAGGGCTTTTCCAGTAAACTCTTTGCTTCAGTCAGATCTAAACAAATGACAAAATGGTCTCGAAGACTCACACAACTGTGAGTACATTCGATCTGGTGTTGCCCTCTAAGTACTATATATCGGTGTATGTGCCACAGTTCATCTTTGACCCTTGGTGGCTGCAGAAAATGTTGTAAATTCCTTTCTGTTACATGTTGTGTGATATGTTGGTATATAGCTTTCTGTTCCTGTGCCGACTCATTTTGACATGATCTTTTTTTTTACCTAAGTACATGAAGAACAGGTCAGGACAATGGAATGACCCTAAAAGCTCATAAAACTTTAAAATGAACAAACATTTTTTTCTTTTTTTGTGCGAGTGTTGAAAGCCTTTCTTGGTCTTCATATCTAACGCTTGTGGAATCTTCAAAGGGTTCAATGTCTCATCATGTAATACAGCAAACCACTGCTCACCTTTACATGTATATCTCATCGTCCTAGATGTATGTTAAACCTGTACTGCTTTTATTGACCAGCAGAGGCTAACTTTATCAGTTGTTTCTAACGCGATGTCACATGACATCTTACTGCTTGAGTTTTGTCTGCCATATTGGATGTGATACAAGATGTTGTTGTTGGAAAACTGTGACAAACTATACGTTCCTCGACTTTGCTCACATTTTTAAGTGAAATCGGTTTCATAGAAGGTGCTGCAACAATAACTACTTGGTGATTGCTTTGGTTGTTAGCAGATTCCCAGAGTGGCCTGTAGTTTATCATGTTTGTTTGCAAACACTTGTTAACTACTCGCCAAATGGAAGTATAAGTTGAGAAAGTGCAAAGCAAACTGGAAATGGTGAAGTTTACCATTAAATTTGTACCTGAGAGCTGCAGCCAACATGTTTCAAAAGCCACAATTTTTAGTCTGAAGCCATGCTTTTCAGCTCAGAGTTTCTTAGATAAGTCGTATTTGTAGTTAAGTCCATAATTTTCATGCAAACTGTGGGTGACTGTAGCAATAACAAAGAGGCATTTGCCAAATAGTTGAAGAAGATACATTTTTCTCTAGAAGAAAATGGGGGTCAATGACCGGTCTCTAGGCCTGTGTGACTGGGGCTTTAGTAATTATTTTCCCAGGGACTGCAATCAACCTCCAACAACCACTCACAACCAGTGGGGGAATACTAATTTTCCCTCACAATGGGTGGTTGCCAGATGGCCACTGACCAGTATCTAGACCTATGTGACTGAGGGCTTATTCACTTGATCCTACACTGTCACAAGTCCAAAATGTCCAATAGGTTGTCACATGGTTAGCACATGTTCAAATGTTTGCAAAACCTCAACAGATGTCAGATTGACTACAAGTCTATGGGAAAACAACCGGTCTACATCTTTGATCTATGAACTCAATAATACTTTCTTGATGAGTTCAGTTGTCATTGGAAGTGAGTTTATGGTCAGTGGATTTCATGATTTTATAAAGTGGAGTATTGTTTAGAGCAGCCCTTGTGATTGACAAATCACTGCTGTTTTTATGGGAATTCTCACATCATAAAAGATTTTCTCACCTAATACCTTTGTGATTACCAAAAGCTCTTACTGCTGCATGTCATGTAGAATGCTTTGGCCTAAAAAGATGTCTTGACACATATGATGAAGCTTTTCCAGTACTGGCCATACTGCTGACTGTACACATGGGAAAACAGCACCTTTACAGTTAGCAAGCCTCAGATGCGAGCCCACTGAGTTTATAGAGGGTGTGTCACTCCCACAGACTGGGAGTGTATTGAATGTTAGAGGTATGGGGGTTGTGTCTGAATTTTTGTGGGGGTAGTTAATCAAGCTTTTCCTGAAAAGTATAATCTAGGTATACCGCTGTTGTTTCACTCTCTCTCCTGTGCATTCCAGCTATGTATAGTAATCCCACTCAGGTTCTTACATGGATATTCATCCTTTACCTGCTTTTGTAATGAACATTTACAAAACACCGTAAAAACATTGCATGTGTAAATTCATTTTTTGATGACCCTTCTTTATGTAACGTGTTATCACTGTAGAGTTAAATATTGGGATGCATGAAGCCCACATCATACAATGGACCCCTATCTATATGAAAGACAAATTTGGTACTGTTTCTCAGAAAAATCAAGAAAAAAACTGAAGCGTCTCGGTGTACACAGGACAGGAGACTGAAACTATTTTTAATTTTGACAAGAGGAAATGCATCTTCTCACTGATTTGTTCATCTATGAATGAATCCCTGTATATTCAGTGTTTTTGAAGGTGTGCAGTGATATACATGTAAACAAAGGTTAACCTTTTAAAAGCTTCCTGTGTGAGAGTTTTTAAAGATGAGCTGTATTCTTTGTCTCTCAGTTCTGTCGTCTACTTGCAACCCACTCTGTCTCCCGACACTATTCCTCTCGTCCTATAGTTTTCACCCAACGCCTTTAACCTCTTTAATTCATTTTGACACCTCAGTGTTTCAGCAATAATTCCCAAACCATAATCTAGCCGTTTCCATATACAAACATTGCATTTACATTTGTGATTGGGGACAGGAAAACCATAAGCACGTGCTTCCATAATAAGATCTTTCCAAGACAGCTTACCTCAGCCAAGGCTGAAATTCCTTCCACACTATGCACACATTGTCACTGAATCTAGGATATCTGGATCCAGATTAGTTTCTTGAAAACATCAATGGTATGTCTCACATTTTTTTTGTATTTCAGTTTTATATGTATTTTTATTTGATATGACACAAAATGTTGGATAATGGAGGAAAAACTCCTACATCCAAACACTAAAATCATTTCTAATATGGGTGAAACCAGATAGCTGGTAAATATTTTAATCCTTAGACTTTGTGATTAAAATCAAATTCTTTGTGACCCATGCAGGTTTGACTTACTTCATCAAACATTTGATTTACTAAGCTACAGGACTGCTGGAAAAGAGGGGTTAAGTGAAATTAAGGATTTTTTTTTTGTTTGCTTGTTTAGTTTTTTCTGCTTGTTTCCTTATCCCGTAGGTTGAACACATGCTGGAAAGTGAATTGCAAACTACTCACCAAGCATTAGTGAATCAGTAAAGAGTATGACGCAAAGCAGAAACAGAGAACATTCGCCTTCAAAGTAAAAGTAGAAAGGCAAAACTTTGAAGGTGAACAGTCTCCATTTCCAGTTTCCACTTTCTCAAGTTTCACTACTGCTCAGTGGTTAGTTAGACCGATCTGTGTTATCCTTGCAAATAACACGCAACAACAGTAATCTGATAGTAAGCAAACCAGTCACATGGAGGTTTTTGGTGCGACTGGTTTCACCCAGCAACAAGACAGCCAATTAATTGGGAAATCAATGTTTTTTCCATAGGGAATGGTTGTCCCTGCATTATGCCAACTAACCTTTAGCTATTGAAACTTATCTCAAGCATGTCTTTGTCTTATACAACAGCATTTTGAACAATTTGTCTGGGTCTATGTTTTGTTATGTTTTCGGCCTCATTTCTCTCCATACTTCATAATTTCTGTCTGTTACTTTATTGCAAATAAAAGTTTTGCATTTGTGGATTTAATTATTTCATGAATCAATTATGAATTATTAAAAAAAAAAAAGGAATGTAAAAATCCGTATATTCTTGCTGACGGATTAAGTAAGGCCGAGCATTCACTTATGACACTGAATAGAAAATGGGATGGGACGATGATGTCACGTGCCATTTGTATTCTAAATACCTGCTCAAGCTTGCTCATCCCTAAGTTTCATGGTGTTGATGACAACAGTTATGGAGTGAAAGTGAATGACTAAAGTTCTTTGAGTAATTCTGAGAAAAAAGAAGAGTGACGTGTAGAAATCAGAGAATGCCTTCTGATGTGTGCCGCAATAGGATGTGAGTCACCCCTGGTTTTACTCCCGGTGGATGCTGGGAGGATTTTTTTTTAAGTGCTGTGTGTCATATCTCTGGAATTCATTTGAAAGGGCACCAAAGTGGTTCAGTGGTTGCAACCGTTGCATCATGGCAAAGGACTCCTGGGTTCAAACCCCGACGTCAATGAGGAGTTTGCACGTTCACCCTGCACTGGACCTCTGGAATTTCCACTCATTTAAAAAAAAAAAAAAACATGCTACGTCAATCCTGCATATCCAGGTCCAGGACACTTTCCCAAAAGATAATCCAGACTTCTTTTCCTGGTAATGTTTTTATAAAAAAGAAAGGATTGTGTCTTTTTGACGGGATGTAGGGAACAGTCTTCTTATAAAAGCAGAAATTGGTGAAAACTGGATTTTGTCAAAGAGAGAGTTTAAGTGTCTTTCTGCTATCTTGGGTATTACAGCGGAAAAATTGGTGGAAAGTTACCACAAAATAGACTTTGATATGTGGGTGGACAGGAGCCAAGTGATTTCCTGTTCAAAGCTGCTTTTTTTTCCTGCATTTTTCCACATGAGCGATAACATCTCCTATGTCAGACATACTGGACGCTGTTCCGTGCATCTTAAGTCTGCTCTGCCATTTCTATTGCCAGCTCAAGTGAGTGATATACATGGATACCAAAAGGATATAGAACCACAATGTGTTTTAAGGCAGAGAGATGAACATATGTATGTGTTGTGAGCTGAGAAGCAAGAGACCCAGATATTGAGGCTCATTTACAGGACACGATGGCCTCTGTGTTCGGGGGACATGCAGTCAATATAGAAGTTTATGGAGACTGTGAATACATAGTCACAGAAATATGTTTAATTTTATAATATGGACAATACAGTTGTATCTGAAATTACTTGGAATGTTTGTGTTTTATTTACACTATATTTACAAATTTAAAAAAATAATCTGGAACATTAATTTATATATATTTGTATATACTTGACTGGTAAATCCATTAAATCAATTTTTAAATCAATCTGAGAAATGAATACTAACAGCATATAAAAGTGCACGAGTCCTCTGACAAGAAGTCAACAGTGGTGTCCATCTCTACAGTGGGATGTTGGCTCCCATCCTTTGAGTTTGGCAAAGACCCAGAAGTGAAATTAACACAAGATGTTGGTAACATAATTTTGCCAAAATCTCTGGGAATGGGTTTCAGTAGCAGTGGGCCATGTTGCAAAAACAATGGTGAGAGAGGCTAAAGGTTAATACACTTACTTACCCGGCATCCAGAATCACAGTAACAGACACAGGCGCACATAAACACACACGGGGAATTGGGGTTTAATGAAGTGCTTGGTTTCCATTGAGAGCAGATTAGGGTTGGGAGGGCAAACTGTGGGAAAAACTGGAAAACTATTCAGTTCGGGAAAAACGTCATAATGTTTTGCAGTAAAAGGATGCACATTTTGTTATTTTGTTGGGGTTTTCTGTATGTTCAGGTATGCTGTGTGGTCACTCTGCATCCATCTGTACATTGTGTGTATGGTGCATAGTATGCATTGGTTTGAGCTTGGCTGTTTGCGGGCTTGTGTTCTGTGCAGACTGTCCTTGGGGGGACAAAGGCAGGATTCTGCCTCGCAGAGCCGTGGGAGGAAGGGGACAGAAGAGTCAATGAGTGAAGAGGCTTCTGGATGCGTCAGCACAAGGCCATGATGAGGGTGTAGGAGGACGGGTCCTCTAAAGCAACAATGCATCGAGGAACATCCATTCAGTTGCCTCACAGGACAACACGCAGGCATATAACATTGTGTACACATTGCTAACAAAGGTGCAGGTGAAATTTAGCCATCCATCTCTTTGACATATGGATCATTGGGACAGAAAGTGTCAGTGGCTGATTATTTTGTGTAGATTTCCACTAGTCATCAAGAAATAGAACAAAATGATGCTGGGAAATGTCCTCATTGCTCAGTCTGTTTACGTATATAAAAAAAAAAGCAGGTATAAAAATTCATGTCAGAGATCAGTTGCATTAGGAGACTGATGGCTCTCATCATAGTCAGACAATAGGTGATTGTTAAGGCATCCACCAGGTACATTTTGCTCACATGATATCCTTTCAAGTTTGATGTGTAGCTCATAATTATTTTGCAATAGTGCAAAAACTAAAACATAAATTATGTGATCAGAATAAAATTTATATCTCTTCTTTTGAAAGGCAAATTAAACAAAACTTTCATTATTTTAGGGTGAGCCATAAATCACAACAATGCAAAACTAAGCATTCTTCTATTTTTTTCACTAGACTGCATTGTTATGCTTAATTGAGAAGTGCTGATTTATTCATAAACAAAATACTGCACTGTAATGCAGGTAAATCATTTAAATATTGATGTCTTTTTAAAGACTAATCAGACATTTCTTATGTCTATTATTACCTTTTTAGTTAAGTTTGACACAGTTAGGTCCACCAACAGTTTATGTGAGTGAAATCATGTTACAAGTGCCACCGCCTTATTTATGACAAATCACTACAACAAAATTCAACACTGACATAAAATATCTCAGCGACTCCACTCATGGAGCTGTTAAAGTTCAAATACTTAATTAACAAGGATTGTAATCTTTTCAGTTATATTGCTTTAAGTCTGCTACCAGTGTTTCTGTGGCCAAGCTAAAAAGATACAGAGAGACACCAAACTGAGACACTGAAGTTCTTTAAATGTAACTAAGCACAATTTTTCTGGGCTACAGGGGGCACAGACATTTTTATATGTCCACTTTTAAAAGTTACGCTATGAAAAAAAGAAATACAAAAAGAAATAAATAAAAATAAATAATTGAAAAAAATCCAATCAAACAGAGATCCAAACCACTTCCCAATATCAGTCTACAGTCGAACAGATTCTAACAGTAATGAAACAGTAATCAGCTGTTTAAACAAATCATCATTGTA
The DNA here is from genome assembly GCA_015108175.1 of Pelvicachromis taeniatus. Classification (NCBI taxonomy): domain Eukaryota; kingdom Metazoa; phylum Chordata; class Actinopteri; order Cichliformes; family Cichlidae; genus Pelvicachromis; species Pelvicachromis taeniatus. The sequence goes on along the minus strand of VURO01049490.1, from coordinate 65,100 downwards.
ATCTGGTGAAAGTCCATTAAAATAGCATCAACAATCATTGCTCTGGCAAATGTGTTCTGGTGTGTTATGTGGATGACAAATAAATGCTTAACAACAAAATGGCAAATTAAAGTCAGAGGTATATTACATCATTCTTGGAACAACTGACATGAATGAAGATGTGTACGCCTACCTATGTGGGCGTGCACATGTCTGTAACTCAACGGTATCTTTGAGTGTGGAGAAACCTGCCCGACCGCTTCCTTCCGGTATTACTGTTGATCAGCTTGTCATTAAGTGCTTGGATGAAAACGGTGACAGAATTTGGATTTGTAAATGGATTTATTGTGGGTTCACAGCACTGATTTGTTGCTGTTGCATATCAGAAAGAAATGTACTCATGTTTGTTTTGTTTTGTGGCAACTGGATAAAAATTTTAAAAATTAAATTAGAAAAAATAGGAGAAAGAATAACTATAAAGCTAGATGGAAGAGAATGCAAGAACTTTTTTGACATTCTGTCAAGCACCATGTGATAGTATTAGTCAGTGGCTAAATGTGCTTCTCTAGCCAACAACAACTCCTCCGTGCAGAAGGTGGGGCAGGTTATTCGTAATAGAGGAGGTTTGACAGCATCCACTTTTCTGTCACTGCATGCAGATTGTCCATCTCCACCTTATTAGGCTGTGTTGATATTTTTATTAAGCCTAGTATAAGCCTCTTTTAAGCCTATGATCATTACCACCTTTTGGTTGGAAACAATAGTGGATTTTAGTTTTTGAAACACAAGCTTTATAAAACAATGTCTCTCTCTATATATATATGTCCCCTTTAATAAGTATACAAGAGGAGAGAAATGTTGCCTTCTTTTGAGCCCTTGGCTAGGCTTATCTTTATCAGATGTTATAATACCATGAGGTTGTCTGATGGGATCATAACATCTGGTAGAGATAAGAACCTTCATGAGCCTAGGATGCATCTGTGTGCCAAGTTTGGCTGCTAAACTCTTGAGTTCAGCTCTTGATTGACACAAACAAGCACATGGACAGAGAATTTGGGTTTTATAGCAAAGCTGGGTAGACACTGGAATGGATTTGCTTGTTCCGGCTCACGGCTGGTCACCTGTGGATGTTTCAGGCTGTGGTTGCCTAAGTGACTTTCTAATATATTATTACCAGTTCATATGTAAATCAACTGTATTGTTCACTCTCATTGGTAGTCACTTGAGTTGTTCATCTGAAAGTTGAGAAAGGTTTATCATCCATGTCGTGCTACCACAGTTATACCGTTACACCATTCACTTTTTTCACTTTCTGTGATCTCCACTGAACAAATAGCTTCCAGTCTTGAGGTAACTCACCTACATTATAAATGTGCCCATTGTCTTTATCAAAACCAGACACACAATTGATTTGGTCCAAATAGCAACACAAAAGAATAATTTCACTGCTTACATTTCAAAGTCTTTATTTCCCTTCATGGAACAGGAAGGTCTTTTAACATCCACCTAGCTTTGTATTGGGTTCTGCTAAGAAAAAGCCTTCAAGGACTCGATATCCACAAACAAATGCTGGGTGCATATAGGCAGCTGAGAGTATGAAAAAATAAACTCATGCTCTCTTCTTTAGAAAAGGCAAACAAATCTAACAATAGACAATGGACAAATTTTCCAAGTCGGATAAATCAGGTGGATAGCACTGATGTACTCACTGTCACAGCTGATGACCATTTTAAGGGCATTTTAAGAGTCCAAGAGTAGAAAAAAATCTCAATAAGGCTACTCTACAAAAAGTAGAAGAAGAAAAACAACAAATGCTCACCTCATTATTGGACTTTTAAATGTATATGTAAATATGTCTACTTTAAAAACAGCTAAAATCATGTAAAGCTAAAGTTTCAATTCAGTGCAAAAAATGGCTGTGTTACGGAGGTACTGTTGACCTCCGCTTCACCATAGCAGCCATAGTCACCCCTCCTTAGCATTTTTCACACCTAACCAACCACAGAGTGGGGCCTAGTGCAATAGTTTGCTGTATGGGGTTTCCCCCTTTAGAAGGAGTCTCGATAACCATGGCCCAGGCAGTTTTGACAGTTACAAAAACCTTCACACATTCACAACTTACAAAAAGCACTAAAAGAGCTTTGCCACCTTTAGGGAAATGCCCACTTGGGCCTCAACTCAACAGTCGGGGTCAAAATTCTTGAGCAGAGAGAGACCCTTCTCAAGTTTTCGCCTGTGTTTTTTCTTCTAGGCCCCATTTGCAACCAATATAGATTTCTCATTAACACTAAAATAGCACCAGCTTTTCTTCTGAAACTGAAGGAATTTCATTTTCCCAAGAGGAAGAAAAAGAAATAACACTGACACACAATCCTTCGGTCCCCTCATTTTTCCTCTCCAGGTCTGTCAGGAGATGGGTAGGATGTCTTTCTGCTTTATGCCAGGGGCTCTGACAATGATATTGTTCAGGTCAGAGAGAAGCTGTGAAAAAGAAAAATTACGTATAACCAGATAGAGACTGAGAAGGAAAAACCATGAAATGGGAAAGCAAATATGGATAAACTAGGAAAGAAGAGAAATATCAAAGAGACTGTTGTGATACGGGAGCCTGGAGGGGCCTCCTGAATGCAGGGCGTGGTTGATGGGACCTGTGTGTTTTGTTTCGTGTTTAGTTTTTCACTGCCGTATTTCTCTTTCTTTCTCTGCCTATGATTGAAAAGTAACAGACATGAATTCCTTGTTGCAACAGACCATCAAAGTTTTATTACTATTACTCCATTAATTCCACTGAACTGTATACATTTTCTAAGGTTGGACAGAAGCGTGCGACTATTTGCGCAAAGTCAGCTTTTAAAGAAAGGGATTTTTCAACATCCCTATGTTACGTTCCGCACCAAAAAAAGTCCAGAGGATGAAGGAAAGTAACAAAAGATGTCCAGGTTGAAAAAAGAGACAGGGAGGCAAAATGGTTAAATGAAATTAACCATTTTGAATTAATGTTTCTATTACAACAAAACTCAGGCTTTGGTCAATAAACTGAAAAGTGAGTCAAAAAGGGTTCGTCGCTAGAGCAAGCAACCACCATACACACAGCTCACTAGCTGCAACCCAACAAGACTTTCTGGCAGTAGAGATCACCTTTCTCTGAGTTTAAGTAGTTCTTTACTAAGTGCTGATGGGAGTCAGCTGTACAAAAAAGGTGGCATCTAAGGCAGGAGAGCTGGCAGGACACACCCACACAAGGTCAATTTCAAATTAGGCCCTGCTAGGGCCATAACGCCTTAAAAGAGTTAATGAGTTATTTACCTTAGCTTGCCTCCATAACTATGCTCCACTACTAATTATATATTTTTCGATATATAACAATGGGCCATTGATTGCCAGCATTTGTTGGCAATCAATGGCCATCCTGACCTTACATATGACTTCAAATCTCACATAAACTGTCTGAATCAAATGGAGGCTTTTCCCACTGTTTTATATAGGCCATACACTCATTGATGAATGAAGAAACAAAAAAAAGAAGAAAAAAACGAATGACATTATTGAATGTTTATTCAAAGTGCCACTTTTTTTGTCACAAGCACACGTGGAAAGAGTAGGCACTAGGACCTGCTGTGAGCCAAACAGCAGGGAGGGAGAAGCTTTGGGACTCTAAACTTTTAGAACAGTCCATTTCCCAAAGAGTGTGGGAGGGAGACAGACAGAAGTGGATGGCCCAAGACCTGGATTCACAGCTTTAAAAGTAGGAGCGGGATTTTGAGTTTGGGACAATTCTTCCTCAGGCCTGGAGAGAGTGAGGTGGAATATAGCAGACTTTCTGTGGAAGTTTTTCCAGAGTGGGGAGAAAGAAGAAGGGTGGTGAGTCCTACCTTGTTTTTCTTTTTTTAATTAAACACTGTGTAAATATGTGGGGCGTGTATCCATACATGGCACAGAAGCAGAATTTATAACAGAAACTGTGATAACATGTCGTTAAATGTAAGTTGAGCCTCTAAATTGAGATTGAGCACAGCAGCAGCCACTTTTCTATAGAGAGGGGGGGGATTTCAGCTGACTGCAACATACAGGAGGCACTATTAAAAGTTCACCAAGATAATGTTGCTGATGATTGCATTTCTGTCTTATTTTAATGTTGTGAGCCGGGTACAGAGGTTTTTCAGGTATTTGCAGATGCAAAGATCAAACGGAGGAGGACAGGGTGTAGAAAGAAGGAGAGAATAGAGGCGAGGAGTAGAAAAAAGGGGGTTCTTCAAACTTCAATGGGAACCCGTTTACTGTTCAGAAAACTCCTGGGACATCAGGTTACCTTTTCTTTTTCTCTCTCTCGCTGTGTCTTTCTCTCCCCCTCTTTTTTCTATCTGTCGTTCTCTCCACTCATGTTACACAATTCTCAAAAGACTTGCAGATTCTGATGAGCTCCAATGTCCAATATGAAGTATGTTGAGGGTATCCTCACACCTGGGTGGGGCTTGTTGTCTGTAAGGTGTACTACTAATCATTTTTAAACTCTAACATGTATTTTTTAAATTGTGGTGTGGTGCGTGTGTGTGTGTGTGTCTGTGAATGCAAGCAAGCGTGGGTGCTAAACACAGACCTCACGCCTGCCACTCCTACAAGGGAATTCCTTTCGGGGTTTGACAGGAGAGGAATGTCACTGTAAGCCAACGATTACACACACAAACAAACATTAAACAAATCAACAGTGTCATTAAAGGCTTCACTTTCGTCATATAGGTATGGCTCTCTGTGAAAAACATATGTTCATTTGTTCTAATATAGTGTGTAGAGGATGGTGTTTGCGGTCCATAAAATTCCCAAATATGAACATCAACATATCAATATCAATATTATATAGATAGGTGTTATGTTTTGTCACTCACCAACATACCTGTATTATTTGCTTTAACAGCAGTGTTTAAAAAAAAAAAAAAAAACATCTAAGCTACAGTAACCTCAGCTTTTAAGTAGAAAAGAACTAAAGTTTCTTTAAAAACAGTAAAGTTATAAATAAAAGGCTGATGTGCACTGGAGGAGATGTGATTGTCTTCATCTTCTCTCGGTTGGCCCTCTGTTGGCAAAGTGCTGCAGCAGTCTGACTATATATCTTACATGACATGCTCTTCTTTATGGTTAATGCAGATTCAGCCCAGGTTGAGTTAAAATTAATGTTTTGTAAGTTAAAAATAAGATGGGCTGTGTCCAAACTTCAGATGGTCGAAAATGTGTTTGACTTTTTTTTTCATGCAAGACTGGTTATTTTTATGGAAGGGAAATCATAATAACTAACATATAGGCAATATTATATTTGGAGTATGCCTTGTCGACCTTGCTGCCTGTCTGCCATCTATGCAGACTGACCTGGAGACTTGCTAAATTTAAAAGGCAAGTTTTATGACATATCTGTTTTTGCCTTTGCCTTTTTCCTTTTTTTCCTCAAATAATTTGAAAACAAAAAGTGTTCCTATGTCTAACTTTGTTTTCAATTTAAACTGAATTGGTTTTACCCTGTAAATCTTTCAAACCTAGCAATGCATCCAATGCCAGTGCTAAAAACAACTTAAGCCATATGAACTACAGTTCGTATATATGTATGGAGGGCAGATGGACAGTGCTGTTTTCCCCCGCAGACAAAGATGTCTGTGATTATTCATGACCCTCTCAGGTTTCCCTTTGAAGCTGAGTTACAGCTTTCCCTATGTTAGCACCAGTGTGTGTGTGTGTGTGTGTGTGTGTGTGAGTGAGGGAGAGAGAGAGAGAGAGAGCGAGTAAGAGAATAACGCTTTACAAATGGACAGGTATTAAACTACTTAAACATGAAGAGGAACGTATTAATGTAAAGCAATGAATGGCTTAGCCATAAGGAAACATCCTGTATAATAGAGTGTTTTTTATGTTATAGGTGGGTTATTTACCCAGGAAAAAAAAATATTAACCATATTGGCCTTTTTAAAGTCACATACCAGTGTAATACATTTATCCCTTCTTGCTCTAAATGCTGTATTTTTTCATTTTGTCAGTTTAAGACTCACACCACTGACTTGTTTGTTACTCTGCTATGTGGATAAGTGACATTATGTCACTATCTGAATCTGCAGTCACTCAGATTATGACAAGAACAGGATCCACCCCTTAAACGCATAAAGGACGGAATGATGTGAGCTGTCTAGACTGAATGGTTGTATAGGACACCTGGGCAAGGGAGAGGCTGTGACAGCACACCTGCAATGTCAGTTTATCTTTGATTCTTTAATCCGAGGCCAGCGACAGCCAGCTCTTAAAGTGACTCTAGATTTGCAAACATCGTAAAATAAACATAATTTAATTGATAATAATAATGATAATTGATTATTCTTCTTTATTATATGACTTTTGATTGACATGGTATCTTTAGTTAAGATATCAGTTGTACATTGATTATTAATGTGATTAAACTGTGTGCCAAGCATTAGGACTATTCACACAGTAATCTGCAGGCTAATATAGGATGGGAGTTATGTGACTAAATTTAATAGACGTTTAAAAATCCACAGCTACTTGCTACTTCAGTAAAAAAAATAACAAATCACCAGATTACACTCAAGTACTCCTTGCAGTACTAGAAAATCTGGGGCGATGCCAGTTGGCAACAGAATAATTAAAGGTTTGTTCACACTGAATGATAATGTCTTATCAGACCACAAAAGCTGGAGGCAGAATAATCAAGATCCTTAATAATCCTCCAGTTAGATCAGTGGTTAATTGCCCAATTAGTGACAGGTACAGTTTTTCAAACACCTGCATTTACACCTGCCCACAAGCGTTATCTGCAGACCTGATCAGCCTCTGAATTGCTTTGAAAGACTTTTTCATGCTTCCTCATTTTTCTTGCATCCTTTAAAGTAACGCTTTCATAGTATTACACAATAAAAGCTCTTAAAAACAATGTTTAATTTGTTTTTAACTCTTGAACCAAGAAAAATCCATTTTCAAACCCATATTATCTAAAATAGTAATAGTGTGTGGATTTTAAATCCTTATGTATGCTACAGTATGGTCCAAATATGTCATTGGTGATGTGAAGGTGAAATTCCTTGATATAACAAGTTATTTTATTATTTTACCATTATTTTACAATTTAGTAAGCTGGCAGTTTTCAAGTGTAGGTTTTGCTAAAACAGTTTAAGTCGAACTTTTAAAAAGAATTACTCTAATAACTAAAATTTATTAGGTGAAAAAATCTCGTTCTTTCTCTATGAGTAATGGTTAAGCTCAATTAAGTAGAAGGAAGCATCCCTCTTTCTCAATAATTCATGGGTCAGAATGTAAACCCAGGGCGCTGGTTATCTTTTGGGTCAATACACAGAGTTGGGTGAGAACATCTGGTGTAAAGTAAACTAGTTGAAGGGTCTGTCTGAAATCAGTGGGAAAGGTAAAAGGTCAGAGTTGGAGCTTGAGGTTATACCTCTGTCGTTGTGTAGGAAAAGTGGATCCTACACAAGCCACTGCAGGTCAGAATCCTGAAGGGACAGGAGCACTGAGCAGAACAGACACAC
>VURO01049490.1:37451-48366 GCA_015108175.1 Pelvicachromis taeniatus | reverse complement strand
ATCCCAGGAGCAAAAAAAAAAAAAAAACAGATAAATGAGAGACAGACTGAGAGAAACAGAAACACAGAAAGGCACGAAACAGCGGGATGAAGATGCTGGCTCTTTGCCAGTTTGTTCCCTTTAGTTTCAACACCGTGGCTCCCCGCTTCCCTGATATTCTCAAGATGCCCTCGGCAGACATACAGAAGCTTTTATTTTACAACAGCTGATGGCAAAAACAGCTGTGCAAAATGGAGTACGTTCATAAAGAATCATTTAAGTACCATCCTTTGAATGGCTGCTTATCAATTTCCATTCCCCCACTGCTTAACGCTGATGTCATTTACAGTTCTCTTATACTGTGGGCAAATTTAACTGAAATGTTTGCAGAAAGCCCGAAGCTATGCTATATTTAAGAGATTTGTGAACTACTGAACCAACTGTTCAGCTGGTGTGGTTGCCAGTCTGCCTCTCTGTGACTGCCAGTACCATTTAAATGAAAGTTCAGGCTTTTGATAGCTACTTTAAAATACATTTTAAAGTTGTAGGTGCTGTTACCTGTGCATAGTTAATAGTTTATTGGATATTTTTATTGTTGCGCATAGTAAACCGATCAAGTAAATTCAAGTTGATGTCAAGACCTCGTGCTTAGTTTTCCATTCTGTAGCAGTTGCCAGCACCACATTTTGCATACCAAATGTTCTTTTGTTCTCCATATCTCGCATCATTCGTCATCCCTGTGAAGAGTAAAGTACTTTAGCAGGATGTGTGTGCCTGCAAGTTTGACACTACTTGTCTTGTTCTTCCTGTGTCCTGCGGCCAAAGCGGCAAAGTTTGGTGTTTGAAGTTTGTCTGATTTACAGCAGGTGCTATTGTTGTCCAAGTAAATGTCTTTTTAACATAAAGATCTGGGGGCGGTACAAAGAGGGGAAAAAGGTGCAGAGCAGTACACCACACAGGCTTAAAAAAACGGCATCGTCACAGTAAATGGACAACTGAAGCAAACTCAACAAACTCCTCTAACATTGTTTTGTTTTTGTTGGTGGTGGTTGTTAAAAAATATATTTTTAAGTTAAACAATTAAAATTGAAATTTAGATACCATGATAGCTTTAAGGGTTAATGGCTTTATACAGTCAATTTGAATTACACTGGTAATGCTTAGATAAGATAACTTAAAAGGTAAAGAGAATAAGCAAAAATAAATAAATAAGAGGATCATAACTGGAGTGGCAGTTTGAACCTTATAAAGTGTGTAATACCAAGACAACCAGGTGAGAAACGACAGCGAGAATCACATCTGGTATCAAGAATCACCAGATACAAACTGACAAGCCAGGAGAAAGTGTGACAAACTGGGAACAATTCATAAACTCTGATAATAAGACAAATATGAATACATTGGTAAAATAAGGCACACTGTGAGACAGCAGTGTTTGGAGATATGTCTGGAAACGGTCTTAAAACTTGTAGCATGATAATAATTTTAAAAATGACACCAACCTAAATCAGGAAAAGCAGGAATACCACAGAGGAAACAGAAGTCAGCCTTTTCAGTGGTCTATGGGTCCAAAACATTTTTTAATTTTGGTGACTGCTGGATGTTTACTGTGCCAAAATATAGGAGTTTTAACATGTTTCCAAGAAAAGACTGACAGCCTTCCAGGAACATTTGGGGAGTGTAATTTAATTGTTATTTTACACGCTGCATGACATCATTTTACGTGACAAAAACTAGATTCGTGGCAGGTTGTTGTATTGGTTTCACATGGCAGCTAATCTAAACTGTGACAAGCAGATTGTCCTTCTGTAGCTGAAACATGATGAATGGAAGCAGTATAAGTATTATTTCAAACCATTATGTTATCAGCGAGTGTGTTGCTGTGAGGCGAATAGTCCAAACTCTACTATAACTGTGACAAAAAGACTTTCATTTCAAACTTTCTCCAAAAACCAAGACTTATTTGGTTTGAACACAAACTAGTCCTTTTGTTTTTTTTAAACACTGATAACATTTTTAGAGGAAATAAATATATCTTCAGCATTTCGATGCGTGTAAAAGGAGAGAGCAAGTTGACCTGGCGGTCATCCTGCCTGATAATTATTTCCAGTGGTTGACAGCAGGAGGAACTGTGCTCCACTGAGTTGATGAAAGACACAGAAAAACTGTTTACCTTTCTCTGTTTTGCTCTTGGCCTCTTTTCTCTCCTCCTCTTCCCTCTATCTCTGCCGCTGTCAGTCTCTCTTTCTCACCCCCTCATAATCTATGGCTGCTGTCATCGCTCTGAGAGAGCGCCGTGTGTTTGTTTGACACGCTGCTCCTGCATATCTTTTAACAAGGACATGTCACTAATAACTAATGTATCACACAGACAGGAAGACACCCTCGCTAACTGTAAACTAACCCCAGAGTGATGGCAGGCGATGCTCTCGTGCCTTGTTGTTTCACACGAGTATGTAATGCGGTAACCTGTAGTCTAATCATTAGATCATCTTGTGGACTAGCAGGCTAAAAAAAGAGAAAAAAGAAGTGTTACAAAGTCAGTACCAGTAAGTGTGTGGCTGGTTTCCACTGTCTTTGGCTACATATTTGGTCTCTAAAGTCTAATTTCCCTTCCTGTTGCCCAATGATTAGTTTTCTAGGTCACAACCCAGCAGCTGTGTGACTAATGTCATCTTTTCCACTTGCTTTCATCAACTTTGGCAGTCTGGTTTGACCAGGTAGTGCCATGTGGTGCGTGGAACCCCAGCATGTGAAACTGATGGGTGACTCAACAGAAAATGGTTTTGATTTACTATTTGGCAAAGCTGGCCAATCATTTTATTGTGAAAAAAGGGAAGCTCCTTATATTGATGGATGAATCATAAAAGAATATTGAACAACGATTTTGTTAGACACCAGTCTATTAATACAGCATGTGTAGTGTCTGGAAATATGACCCATACAGTGTTTGTCCTTTCTCTGGTTTGTGGTTTAACAGTTTTGGAATGCCTCTGTCATTACTTGGCCACAGGACTGTCTCCTTCTAGCTTTGCTACTCATCAAGGTACAAGATTTTACTTTTTATCACTACCACAATGATCTTACTTGTCCAGTATTTGATATAGGGTGTTAGTATCTAAAGTCAGTGTAACCCTTCATGTAGAATTCTTTTTTCCAGGCTCAGTCCACACGTGGCAAATGTGGCCGACGTATTTAGTTTCTAAGTAATATCTGCTGTAAAACGCAGTAGTGCTTACATAGAATCGTAAAACAAACAGTTTAGGGAGGAGATGTAAATCCTGCTCAACCTCCAGGAGAACCACTAGCGTGTGTGTGTGTGTGTGTGTGTGTGTGTGTGTGTGTGTGTGTGTGTGTGTGTGTGTGTGTGTGTGTGTGTTTGTTTTTCTGTGTATGGTATTTGTGCGAGAAGGTCAGAAGGATAGTCGGACCATTTCTGATGCACTGCTGAAGTAATTCTGTAAGTCAGAGGTGTTCTCTAAACTGCTCTGACCTCTGTGCTCGTGCTCTGCAGTGTTTACGCTGACTCCACCAGCATTAAACGTAAGCCACATATTTTTACCATTAGGATCCTTCGGGCTCACCATAGGCCATGCAAATAGTTAGCGGCACATCAGCCTGGATCAATCAACTCGCTGCCTGTTTAGTCCAGCTTCATGCGTGTAGCGTGTGGGTGTTTAAGTGTGTGTATGACTGTGTTTATTGAAGTTAAAATACAATACAAAACCAGTAGGTATGTTTTATAAAACTATAGCTGTTTCCATCATCCATGATTACTTGATTGTTTTACTGATCAGCTGCCAAACTGACTTTTTGGCAGTGTTTGAATAAGTATTAACATAAGACGTCAGAACAATAGCGCAGCGTAAAAATATTGGATGCTTGTTAAACCCTGCATTAAAAGATTTACACAAGTAAAGGGTGTGGATTTTACTTTCAAAAGCTAACGATAACAAAAACAAGAGTATATGAAAAGCTTTGTCTCACTGCAGGAAAGCTGTAGCATTAATATTTGAGTAAAGAGCAAGCTCTATAAAACTGCACTAAATACAGTACTTGAGTACATTCATGGTGACTTCACTGCCTTTCCTGCATCATTACCTTTTTACGAAACCAAAAGCAGAAAACATGCTTAAAGAACATTAAAAGTCAAGGACTTTAACATTCTTAGGTTGTGGGAAAATACCTGAAGAGTGATTTAAACCTCTTTTAGCTAAGATGATATTTCTAATGGGAGAAGAGCCAGTGACATTTTGATATTTTTCAGCTGTTTGACAGGGTGCGTGAATGTTGGTCTGTTCAGCAAAGCTGCAACAAAGCTGCAGCACTGACCTCTTCTGGTTATTAAGTGCTAAAACACAAGGATTACAGCACAGCTCGCACAAAATGTAAAGGTTTTTTTGTTGTTGTTGTTGTTTTGCAGAGATTATCATATATTACTAATTGCTTTTTCTAATCTCCTCGTTTCCATGATCTCCATTCAGAAGGCTGTGCCTCCCACACCAAAGTAGTAAAACATATTAAGTTAAATATCTACAACACTAATAAACTTGTATTCCAGCAACAAACAAGCAAGGTGAAACACCGAGATAAGTTTAAAAAAAAATAATAGTAATACTGTCACACCAGCTTTCACTGGCCTCTGTGACCTACTGGGTGTTTGTGTGGAAGGAAGTGGGTGTATTCACACACAACTCCATGCTGTGCAAACTATCCATAAAAACAGCATTACGTGCATTCACACATGCAGACGCACGGCTTCTGTTTCTAGAAAGATGTCTAACTAGGTCTGTACGTGTACATACGTGCCCACATCTTCTATTATTAGTGCATAAGTTCGCTATGTAACGAGTAACACTGGATGAGGTGTTAAATGCCTCACATTCCAGTGTACGGAAAGTGCAAGCTCTTAAAGTTAAACATGGTGAGTGTGTGTGCTTGGTATGAGATAAGGTTAGGTAATGATAAATTGTGTATGTCAGTAAAAAAAAGGGTGGCAGGTTTGTGGGGGCTATCTAAATAAACTAAACCGCTCTGTTAAGCATGTTTACATTCCTGATTGCTCTCACTCTGAATGGGTTTTATTTAGGTATGCCCATCTTGTGCCTTTGCGGGAAACTTAAACACTTACTCCTTTTGAGTTGGAGGCTTGCCTTTAAGGTTACCTTGCCTTTGATTTGGTTTGATCTGGAAAACGATAGAGCCAGATGTATTTATGAAAATGTCAACGCGTATTATATCTGACTAAAAATAACATTTGCACAAATATTTAGTGTGTATTTTCATGTCTTTCGCAGAGCTGTAGTTCACGGGGTCCAGATGGCAGGCATGAGGGGCCCGGCCTGCATTGGAGTCTGGCTCTAGAGTCCACAGGGGCTCACACTTCAACTGGACACATTCCACAGGTACACACAAACGCTCACCAAAGTAACACGTAAAAAACAAGACGTACTCCAGTTGGACCAAAGAAGTTCTCAGTGAATCAGAACAACAAATTCAAACTAAGGACAGAACTAATGCCCCCTTAATGACAACATCAATGATTATGAATCTTAGATGTCACAAATGCACAGTAAAGGTAAAAAAAGAGAAGTGTTACATTTTCCAGGTGGATTGCTCACTTAGAAACCATTTATTTATCCTTCCTGATATTTTATTTAAGTGCATTTCAATGAAAAAATGTGTGAAAATGTTCACTTTAGACATTTACATGACATTATGTCAATTGTGTGTTTGTGTGTTTGGTTTAGGACTTGTGCCCATGAGGTCGTCATCACTGGTCCTGCTCCTCCTGATCGGCGTCCAGGCTGTACTGAACATGGGAGGTGGATTGGCCCGGAGTGCCGGGGCACCCAACCACAAAGTAGGACAGCAGACGGCAGCCAATCACAGAGCAAGACAGCAGCAGACAGTAGCCAGGGGTCACCTTACTGAAGAACACACTTCAAAGCAGCATCAGCGGACCAGCCACCACAGGACCAAGAGGCCTCATCGGGCAGCTTTAAACACAAAGGATAGGAGCCCTCTTGTTGGGCACTCTACGTTGGATTCCCTCCCTGAACCCTCCATCCCAGTGGTGGATCCCAAGCTCTTCTCCAAGAGACGTTACCGCTTCTCACCACGTGTCGTCTTCAGTGAGGTTCCACCATCACACGATGCCCTAGAAGGTGAGGGCTATGACATTGAAGGAGTTAGAGGGGTGAGGGTAAGGCGTCGAGCAGGATCACGCACCATGCACCGAGGAGAGTACTCGGTATGTGACAGCAAGAATACCTGGGTGAGCAACATGACAAAAGCCACTGACATGTATGGAAACGAGGTGGAAGTGCTGCCCAATGTTACAATCAACAACGTGGTGAAGAAACAGTACTTCTATGAGACCACCTGTCGATCCCCTACTCAAAGGGCTTCTGGAAGTGCAAATGGAGGGAAGCCGGGGGGTTGGGGTGGGAAACAAGGTTCCAAATCAGGCAACTCTGGCTGTCTTGGCATCGACAGTCGCCACTGGAACTCCTACTGCACCAACTCACATATTTTTGTAAGTGCCCTCACCACCTTCAAGGAACAGACAGCCTGGCGTTACATCCGCATCAACGCCGCCTGTGTGTGCGTCCTCAGCCGGAAGTCATGGGGAGGAAGACGGGGGCACTGACTGAGGCGGATGACTCCCGACCACCAGACTATGAACCGAGCACACACATTTCTCATTAACAGCCACTGCAGCTTTATTGCCAATACTGTAATCCTTTCCCCCACATTAAGACAAACACCCCCACTGACCAAAGCATTCAATCAACACACATACTTAAAAATGCAAACACACGCATCCACACACTCGAACATCTGTCCAGCCCCTCGGCCCCCCAACCCTACCTCAGTCAAAGAAGTCCTGGTTGTTTTAAATTATGAGGACTGCATGTCATATTTATGGTTTATACAGTCAAATATAAAATTATATACAGTATGTGTATATATACAAAATGAATTCAAGCTTTTAATGTTGATGTTATTGTTGTTTTTGTGTTGTTCATGCTGTTATTTATTAAACACCTCAGTACTTGCCCGGTTTGTTGTGTCTGTTTGAGATGATGCTGATGGTCACACCTCTGTAGGTCTGATCAACTCTAGGTTGTTTTTAACATCTTTTACCATTTTATGTTCATTGGCATCCTCTATAAACCATTACCACATTCAACCACTCATTATAAACAGGTTTGATAAACTTGTCCATACCTTATAACTGTGTCCTTCCTCCCTGGGTGTCCCATATATAAGTACATCTTCACCAAGGAGTTTAAGTCATGTGAGGGATCTAAAAGCAGTAACCTTGGGGCTCAGCCCAAGGAAAAAAAAAAAACAAGACACTAAACTTTATTTGATGTAATTATGTTTTCTTTTTTCTAAGCTTTGCTTGGGGGGTTTTTTGTGTGTGTGTGTGGTTTTTTTTTTTATTTACCCCAGTACAATAACATGGGGTTTCTAACAGTCATTGTCTTGTATAAATGATTGCCATGTGAAGGAAAAAAATACAAGAGCTAGAAGTCACAAGCCCAGACGCTGAGTCACCTAAAATATTTTCCACATATTGTTACCACAGAATTTTTATTATTTTATTCTATCATCTTTTTGTTCTTTTTGTATTCCTAAATTTCTGGTGACTCAGTCTGCATTATGATATTCCAGGAGAGAGACCAGCACCCAAAAGCAGAGGAGGCAGTAGAAAGACTTGTATGCGAACATTGACGCCTGAAGGAATGTCATTCATTCCATACAGGCACGAGAGACATGCTTTGCATATTATATACATAGATTTATTAGCTGTGATGTTCCCAGTGTTCCCAGCAGTAATGGTGACTTCTCATCACCTTGGCATACCGATGTAAACACTACGGGAAGTCTCTGAGCAATTGTACTTGGAAGGAATGAGTATTGCATAGAAACAGGTTCACAACTAAAGAAAAAAATAGAAAACTGTATCTTAGAAAGGTATTAGGGCCACAATGAGTCACAACAACAGCTTTAATGTTTCTCACCTTAGAAGTTTGGACACTGGTAGGGGGAAAAATACACCTTTTTTCCTTGAGATAAGCTAAATGCAAGCATATGTAAATGCAACATCTAATATGTTATTTTTCAACACCATGTTTGGTGTTAATCAGCTTATTAGGACTTGTACTGCAAGTCAACTAATGCTTCTACAGTGTGATAAATTTAGTACTCAGCAAGTATGGCTGTGAAAATGTGAAGTTTACAAAGTCATGAAAGGCTCTATAATCATATCAATTCAAACACGAACACCTCAAAGGTGAAATATTAATCATCTGAAGAGTCAGAAAATGGCAATTAAGGGGAACTGAGGGGGGGAACTAATATAAAACGTATCTGCTCGGCTGGAAGATTTTGATGTGACTGTGAAGAAAGTATCATAAGGTGTTGCAGAAGTAGCCCTGACTTGTTTACAAGAAAGGTGTAACCCTCCAACCTCATCAAAAAGTCAGCACAAAATGTATTAATAAAACAGTTCAGCTTGATATGAGATGCATTTGATTATTAAACATAGAATGATAATGTGCTTTTGATTGTGAAACATAGGTGATGATACAACAGATCAATATTTCAAGCAGCCAAGAATTAACCATGATCTAAAGCACTTTAGGTTGTTCTCACTGTTCTCTCCCACACAACAATGACTGACTGGCCACAAATTTCAGTTTTCTGTCGGGCACAATCGGTGTTGACTGAAGCTGTTGACTAAGGGTGACTAAGGTTCACCCATCAAGCGTGGCCTTTAGCTCAAACATGACCCATACTATGCATGCCTTTGGAGTATAACTGTCATTCTTGTGTTGTTTCTTTTTTATTTAGGAAAATATATTTATCACATTCCCTCTCTATAAGACAGGAAATCCATGGGCAACAGTGACGCTTTTGTCATTTGACTCGATGTTGTGTTTTGATAACCTCTGCAACATGCTAATTAAATACAATAATCACAACGCACCACCTATCACTGAAATATGAGGTCTTACTGAGGGCAAAGTCCCGGATTTGGCCCATGCATTCACGCGTTCATGGCTAAAGCATCTATTTAGGTGAGAATCTGCTACCCTCTTGTGGTCATATAGAGAACAGATGATGCCGTCAGATAAATGGGAATGAACTTCTGAACCCGCTGTCTCTCATATAACTCTATTTCTTCCAAACAGCAGTTGAATTCTGCACCTCTTTTCACGTCCTTACCAGATACCTGGCTGCGCTTTCACCTGCACTAACCCTGCTGGTTCACATGTCGCACACAGTGCTTTGAAGCTCTGATCGTCTTGCCAGGAAACCTCATCACAGCAAGGCTGTCTGATCAAAGGGGGTTTTTTTATGTTAAAGCGGTGACCTCAAACTACCTTTCACTTTGGAAAGCGCTGCTAACAGGCGGTGAGGTCTGCTAACCCTGACATATTTTCCTTTTGAGTTTGCTGCAGTTGCTGTGGAGTTATACAAGACACTTGAAGTACTTGAAGAGACAGTATCTCAGAGAAAATGCAAAGAATCGCTTTGCGCATTATTTTCTTTGATGAATCTCCTTTATGTGCACTTTTCTGAAATATATTGAGGTCATGGAGGTGAGTACGACTCAAAACAGTAACTACATTACATTTCCATCACTGCACGCACGCTATCAAAGAGTCTTATTTGTAGCATGCATTTGGCAGGGCGTGACGGAAGAAAATTAATTTCCGATGTGACAAGTAGATGGCGCTATGCTGCCAGGGATAGATCGTCTGGTCCACTTTTAAATATACCTACAAGTTCAGTGCTGTGAGAGTGTTGATCATCTCTTCTTTAATATGAAATCTAAAATAAATTACAATTTTGCGTGAGGCTGCATTCATGTTACAGCTGGCAGGTCTCAGACTGAACCAAGAATGATGTCAGAGCGCATGGAAAGGGTGAAGGCCTTCATCCAGACATGGATGAAACAATGGGCAAACATCTGCTCCTAATGATCCCACACATTCAAGGAACAAGAAAAAAAAAGTATGATCTGCTTACAATAGAGCGCAATAACAGTGATGACAACATGCTTCTAAAGAGACTCTACTTATACACGTCTGACTTCAGAGTAAAGTCAAACCTATCAGTCATCTTGAAATACCAGAGCCATAGTAGAGCATGTCAACTTCATGATTGACCCATTAAGTATCTTGTTGAGCTATAAATGATCCAGCGGGTCATTTGTTATCTATTTTAGTGGAGGCTATGACCTGCACATACTTTTCATGTTCACATGTTTGGTACCGCATAGCAACTGAGCCACTTACAGCCAACAATAGCGAACAAGCTGGGACTCTGTGGTCTTATCAGTCTTTCCACTTTTGGAGCTGCTCTGATCAGTGTCCAGTGTAAGCTTGGTTGCAGTTTCTTCATCTTCCACAGTTACTCTAATGGGTCTCAGAACACAAATAAGGGGTTTTCACTGATTCAGTTTTGAAACAGATTCACATGCAAATGGCTGGAAAGAGTTACATGTTTTCTCTAAATGTCATTCCTATCTGATTCTGCCTTCCCTTTAGCTTGGCAGACCACTTTGTTTCCACTATAAGGACATTTTTTTGACCGGTGCCTGACTGCCACTGATAAAAAAAAAGTCATAAATAATTTTCTTTGGCTGTTCTCCCTGCTTCCAACAGCTGTATGGAAAATATGGTGCTGCTCTGCAATTATTACATGCCATCGATGACAAACAGACGAGCTGCTCTTACCATTTAATTACTTGCACATATATGTCTCTGTTAATTACAAAGTAAACACAGATTCTTTTGACCCAGTAATACAGCAGCAATATAAAAATAAGAACACTAACAACCTGAATTGGTTGCCCAATAAGTTCCATTATTATACATTATTTTGCCATAAATTATATTGTAAGTAATATATTGTA
>VURO01049490.1:12858-25458 GCA_015108175.1 Pelvicachromis taeniatus | reverse complement strand
GAAATAATTGTGAAGGCTACCTAAAGAGTTACACAAATGTGCTTTTGCGAATCCAAAAGAATATATATATATATATATATATATATATATATATATATATATATATATATATATATATATATATACACACACATTTAAAAGCAGCCTGTGTGGTCCAATGAAAAAAATCTGTTATGTAATAAAGCATCCCATCAGTCACTGTATAGAAGACCCAGATCCAGCGGTTATGTTTACAGGCTAAACATGGACTATCCAGTAAGCTGAGAATAGGCATTGGTGGTGGTGAAATGTAGCTATCTAAGCCAGGCCTCTGATGTCTTCCCACTTGTGTCAGTTTTTTCTCTGTGCCTTAAAATTACACCACCCTCAAAAAGAAGAAATAGAAGAGTCTGTATATTCGACAAAGTTAACTTCAGCGTCTAGGAGGGACGGATAGACGTACTCAACCTGGAATTGTTTCCACTTATCCAGGTTAAATCAGGCCATTGTTTATTCTATAGGACTTTTTCCAGAAGGCAGGACAGTAGGATGTAAATACGTTTCTTTTTCTATTGCACATTATTTGTGGTAAATGTGATAGTTACTATTTAACATGCTGTGTTTAGACAGATGTTGGCAGTAGCTGTACAGTGTAACAGTGACAAGAGTGTTTGTTAAGGTCAAAGCAAATCCACACAGCTCAAACAGCGTCTTATTGATGTGCCTTTCTTTAAGCTATTCGGTGAGCTGGACGTAGTGAATAAATGTAGCAAAAAGCGTGCACGTTTGTAGACTTGGACTGCAGTTAGCTGTCAAACGTATTCGACCAGTAGCACAAGAGGCTCGACTTGCCGTTTTATGGTGTCTTTCAAAGTGTTGCATTCAACTGGAGCTCAGCCAAGGAAGCTGACATGGTGCGAGCAACAACTTCCCTGCCAAATATTTCAAAAGGCTTTTGGTACCAAGGAATTCTGTAATGAGGACTCAAAACAATCATTTCAATGCTGATTAAGTTCCAACAATCAGACTGCGTTAGACATAAGTGCTGGTCAATATTTCTATTCTTTGTGTTTTGTTTTTCCATTGAATTGTAATGTGGCACAAGCAACAAGAACAAGTGAGACTTGATAACCACTTCAGGATGCCAGTAGGCAGTGTTTACTCTGAAGACTGAGGTAACACAGGACTATCACCAGACTGTCACTTCAGAGGCACAGTTTTCTGCTACTAAAGCCACCAATCTGTTGCTGTCTTCCTCATTTATATTTGTTTGAGCAAATTTGGAGATGTAACACACTGTGCACCTCAAAAAAACAAACTGTGTACACAGTCAAGCCTTTCATAGATGATTGTGTGTTAATTTATTTTAATACCATTCCAGGCTTCTCAGGAATATAGGTGTTTGAAGTTTAATAAAGCTTTTTGAAGGTTTTGTAGAGTTTCATGTGTCCATCCTTCCATTATTACATCACAGGCGTTTGCACAAGTTCACACAGGAAGGACATACTGGTTTTTCTCATTTCCTTTTGATAAACTGTAAAGTAGTAGTACATTTACAATTGTATGTGGATGATTATACAAGTTTACATGAAAGTATATGAACTTCAAAAGCACTGAAGTTTCTTTTTGCACATACACTTTAAATTTTGCCAGCTAGCTTTACAGTGTGTGAGACTGTTGTTTAATATCTTGGGATTGGGCCACAATTTCACGCAGGGTGTCAGTGACACACTCGCTGCACACTTCTAGCAATTTCCATTAATGAAATCCATCTGCAGCATTTTTTGCTGGATGTGCTCTAAATACAGCGATATTTTTACCTCACATGATGAGAACATAGTGTATCATGTAATGATAATGTGCAATAGCAAAGCGTAAAATGAAAATAATTCAGTAGTTTATAAATTTAGCATTGTATGATTTAGAAGCAATTGGTGATCCCCAGGAAAACCAGTGATATCCCCAGTGATTAAGTAGGTTTCCAGATTTAGTTGCATGTGTTTCATGTCAGAGGTTCACATTTCTGCACTTGATCTTAAAGGACAGCTGGATATTTAGTTAAGGGTATAGTTATGTGTGCAATCCACATGAGGCTCCAGGACTGCCCAGGGTGAAATTACCTCAACACTGCAGTACGAGCACTTTTACTGCCAAAATCTAAACCACGCTTGTAGTGCATGTGTAAAGGAGTAGGGTAACACCTTTCAAGCTTGCATTTAAAAAACATATTAAATTATCTGAAGTTAATTTGCTGCCTGTTTCCCATAGCCCTAATCAGCGAGTGATTATAGACTATTAAATTCAATACTTCAAGCCACACACACTCAACACAAATAACAGATTTAAACGCTGCATTTACAGACATTTATTCAGCATTTAGACATACGAATTTACATGTGCGATTCTAAAACGAACACGAAAAATAAATAGTTTTCTCATGTGGCTCAAAAACTTTCAAATTAAAAAACGCTCTCATTTTAGCTCAACTTTGCACAGTTTGAGAAAACTGAAAGAAAAAAAACCCTGCATATTTACATTGGTAAAATAGATGAAATTGCTTTAACCCATGAAAAGGTCCAGCAGACAGAGAGTGCAGTCTGTCATTACACCGTTTACTGCCTCTGAATGCCTAACATGATCATTTTTGTGTGTGTGCTCCTGCATCTCTGACAGCTAGAAATCAGACAGACAACCACAATAGACTAAGAGAACATGGCTACATGTATCTCATGTAACACCTTTTTTCTTCCACAAGTTTGGTCCCAAATGCCTAATCAATAAATTCTTTACCATTAAACAACATTTCCTTTACCACAAAAATGTGGTTCTCTAAAGTCAGCTGCAGGTGGCCTTGTTGGGCTTTATTCGCAGAGATCAGACTTCCATTAAAAAAAAAAAAAAAAGATACACAGTTGTGTAGGCTGCCATAGAAGAGATTCACAGTGCATGCTCAAAACAAAAATTAACTTTAGATCAATCACAAAGTAGTGTAGGTGGTGTGAGAATGGGGGAACAGATGAACACTTAGCCAAACATTTCTTCATCTTTTCTAAACCATCATCTTTAGATGGCAGTGTGGGAAGAGGTCATGCCTCTTTTTTATGTATCCTCTTAAAACCTCTTTAAACGTATAAATGTTCTCCCACTATTGCTTTATGCTGATTGGCACAGTTGTGTCTCTTTATAACATTAAATACCATCACCTCATAGTTGCCAAGATAGGGCAGTTAGATGGAAAACTGGATTAGGGCTGCAATGAAAGGTGGGTGATGCAGTAAAGAAAGCAGTGAATATAGTCCAGTGCCACCAAAGCAGAGCTCTGGGCAAAAGTGAGGAAAGCTCTCTTTATCCCCAGAAAGATCCACTGAAGCACACAGACAGGTAAACGTCAACCTCAGTCTCTTAAAAAAAGAGAGATCTTCATGCTAAAGGCATATTTTTAAACCATTTTAAAATGGATGGCATATCTATGATCCTTTTAGCATTTTACTCAAAACCTCCAACAATAAAGAAGGTACACAAAGAGCTGGATCCATTGCTACGCTCAGGGCATAGCTGCTGTAATTTAATAAACCAGCAAATCTTTTTTTTTTTTATGCAGAGCAGATGTTGTAGGGTGTGTACCCCAGCAGGAACTCTCCAACACCCACAAAGTACACAACCTGTGCAATGCCAAAGAGTGGGGCTATGACAAGGGCCCGGCAAGTAGCTCCCTTGAGGAAAGCTCCAGGACCCTCTTTTCTCAGGATTTTCCTGCAATCAACAAGACAAGACCAGAATTAGTCTTTGATTTGTGCTATCGAGGCCAAGCCTGAGAAACAAAATGTTTGGTGGTGTTGCTGACAATCCAAAGTTATGATTTAAGCTGCGTTTACCTGATACAGTCCACCACGCCACTGTACGTTTCTTCATTAGTTCCTTTTCTGAGTGACTGGAGCCTTGTTTTAACCACTGCATGAGACAGAAAAAAAATAGTTAGGCAAGATTTTACAAATTATATAATTAAAATGTAATATTTATTTCAAATGTAACTTTACTTCCTAGTGCACCACATTAGTCACTCACCATCACAAGGACTGACAGCCACAGCAGCAATGGAGCCAGCCAAGCAGCCAGACATAAAAGACCAGTAGAAAGGGATGGATGGGTCTTCAGATGAATGCTGGCCAAGCTGGTGCACATGTGCAAAAAGAGGGAAGTACACAACAGAGAATGGGATGTCCCTGAAAAGACAAAATACAAACAAACACATTTGCATTGAAAGACAGAAAGATGTAAAACTGCTAAGTTAAGCATATGTGATATGGCAATGCATATGTAAATCACATCTCACCTCATTAAAGTGGCCCCAAGACCCCTGTAGAGGCCTGTAACACCCTTGGTCCTCAGCAGCTCTCTGGTGATCTGTATGGCAGAAATTCGCATGGCTTGAGGTCCAGGGATGGTGTTATAGGAACGGCTAAGAACCGCGCTGGTCCCGCCCATCTTCAGAGTTGTTACAACAGAGGGCATCACTCTCTGCTGGGCAGCTGGCAGAAACAGGAAATCTAAGTGTTTGTTTTAGAGCTAAAACATCCCAAAACACCAGTTTTGTTTGGGTTTTTGCTGTAGATTTTTTTTTTTTTTTGCAACTGGTTTGCAGATGTAGATGATCTTACCTATCCTGCCTGCATCCTGCAGCTGGATCTTGAGCATCTCCATGGGTGTGGTGACAATGACCTGGCACATCCCCGCACAACATCCTGCCAACATCTCCTTGAACACTGTCAGCTTACCACTAAGGACCCAAACACATAGATTAGCTTTAACAAAAAAAACAATAAGAACAACACTGGATAAGAATATTTTTTTCATTCAATGCTACTCACCCATCTTTGCTCAACATGTGGCGAAAGAAATCATTAGCAGCTAGTTTGATGGCCTTCTCTGGGGTTACCAGGGTTAGATTTACTGCAGCACCTGCAACAACAAAAGCTGCTCATGACAAACTTACTCCTAATGAAGCAAAAGTGCAGACACATATGAACTCATCAGTGTGACAGCACATTTTCCAGTGCAGGAAAACAGGAGTATAAAAAAAAACTACCCTGACTGATGGAATGTGCAAAGCAAAACGGAAATGTTTAGCAACAGAACAACACAGCCTGCCACTAAGCTACTGTGACCCACAACTAACTGCATTTTTCACCGCCTTCCACTAAACCATTAATGGGCCAATTTACTCAGACTTTGATCCAAACACTGAGATGTGACTCAGCATATGTGCGCCTTATTAAATTACCCAGTCTGGTTGTATTGGTGCCGCTAATTTCAAAGGTCAGGCAATTCAAATGTGTCATAGATCTCGTTGCCTTTATATATTTATATATCTACCATCATAAATAATGTCAGTTCACGCAAAAGCAGGTTAAGGACCCTGGGGCAAACAATCGCTTATAAAAATTGCAAGAATGGACAAGTATTACCTCTGTACATGCCAAAGTACCCTTCAGATTTAACTGTCTTCACTAGGCAGTCCATCCTAATGAGAAACAAAGATTCACAGTGAAGGTTGTTACTATTCTGCTACACTGAATCATGGTATTACGACACAAGAGGGCTTAAGCGTCACTGAAACATAATGATGACACAGCAAAAAGAACAAGAACTTGCATAGTGAGAACCAATAATGTATTAGCATGCTTTTTTCTTTTTTTTTTTGAAAGAAGAAGCAACACTGGATTATGAAGATACAAATAATACTAGGGGTGTCTAAAACGATCAGTGAGTTTTCATTTGGCAGGTGCCATTCTTACATGTTCTTGTAGATTTGCTGCCCACTTCGCTGGTTCTGCAAGCGGGTCTTGGCTAAGTCGATTGGGAACACACAGGTGACTCCTACCATGCCCGCAATCCCTCCATTGATCAGTTTGGCTGGTAAACTGTACAAACGCAAGTCGCAACAGACAAGGGCATATCAATCATAACAATCTTTTTCCCACCATTTCTGCAGTTACACAAGGAAGGGCGTTGACAGGCGCGGCGAGAAAACCTGCTGAAACTGAGCTGAAGTATTATGAATGCAACTCATTACGCTTCTTGGAAGTGTGTGAACCGTACTGCTGTATCTGTTTGCAAAAGCTATAGAATGTAGCTTGTTGACAAAGTAAAGCAAACAACTCACATATAACTGTAATGAAGTGCTACATGTCGGCACAAGAGAGAAACAATAGGTGGCAAATTCTGTGTTTATAGTATAAAATTAGTGGATTAAAAAAAAAAAAAACAATCAGACCATGCCTAGTTCCTATTATCCTGTATAACTTAGTGCACAGGTCCATACCTTATCTGTTGTTGCTGGGCCATGGTTCTTGAATTTGGTGAGTGCAGAAGTTGTTTTAGCACAAAGGAGGCCGCAGAGGGAGAGCAGGCTGAGAGTCCCTGAGAGACACTGAGCAAGGCAAGAGCAGAAATAATCTCAAGGTTATATATATAGAGGAAAGTCCAGCCCTACAGATACAAGAATAAATTTGACTCTCCTCCCACTGCATTACCAGCAAAGTTAGAATCAGGGTCAGTTACCCACCTACCAACATCAAACCACAATCCTAATCTCCAAATAGGTTTCAAGGCAAGCATACACCTATCTGCAGTGTGTAATTTCAGATGCATCCAGCTCCTTGTCTGGAAGCGTCTTGTTTGCAAGCATACAATGGGTAAAATACCACCTAAAATATTATAACTACAACAACAGTTACTGACAGCCAAATTTACAAAGTCTTTACAGTTGTTTGATTCTGTTTGTCTGGGGGGGGGGGGTAAACCCGCCCTGCAACTTTTTTTGCCGGGCGGTAAAAATTTCTTGAGACGTGAAAGATAATGTAAAACAGAGCTGTACTCGAAGGAATCATGGTTTACTTACCGAAAAGAGCTGAGACGGCACACCTTAATATAAGGTTCAAGACTTCAACGCTGCTTCATGTCCATCTGTCATCATCTTCGGTTAATAAATGAATGAATGAGCAGAAAGAGGAAGTAGACATGCTACAGCTAGGTGTGCTTCAGACCTGACTTGGGAACCAATGAAAATGGTTTGTTAGAAAACTGGGCGGGACCAGGAAACCATGATGCAACATTTATAACCGTTTCTCTCAGACGTGTATTACTACAGTATATCTGTCACATTCAGCCTAGTAATCCTGCTGCCTGATTTGGTTCATGCTGGCTCACAGCAGGAACCATCATTCTTCCTATTGTTGAGCATTGTACTGTATCTGTTCATGTTCTCTTTATTTACTTCCTAAATGATCGCCACCCCACCCCCCAAGCTAAGCAAACCAGTAACCAAATTATACTTTTTTAATTACATTTAATTTTTATTTGCTCATTTCAGTGTATTTATTGTCATTTTACACTTTAAGTCATGCATGCTAATGCAAAAAAAAAGAAGAAGTTTTTAAATCACAATTGTATTGCATGCCCATCAGAGTGTTTTATTACAATATCAGATGCATAATAAACTAGAGAACAGAACATTAGCTGAGATGTACTGCCATAACATCAACACACAGAAACACTCGTAGTCATCTTCATTCATAGCTGAGTCATTTCTGTGCAAGCGCGCTGCTGCTTGTATTGGAATATTGTGAGATTTCCAAAGCAGACTGGTTCTGTTTCACACTGTCAAGTGTCGTGAAGCACTGATCATAAGGGATAGGGCTGGTCCGGACGCAACGCTGTGTGCGTGTGTCACAGCGCCTACAGCTGCAGCAGTGGGCTGCAGGATAATACAGTTGTGGGTTGACATCCTTGGGACAACCAGGAATGTGGGCAGCTCGGTACACCAAGGAAAGAGGAACACAGCTACGCTGGATCAAGAAAGTCCTCCCAAATCGTCCCCTCAAATTAGTGTCCTGGAAATGAGGAAACAAGGCTGATGACAACTATGCAATGAGAACAGAACAAGAGGGCATTAAGATTTTTACATGATTAATATGTGAGAAGTTGGCAGAGTGGGTTGCAATTTGATATGTCATCATTACCTTCATCATATTGATTGTTGTCTCAAATGTTCTCATAATGTTCATCATACAGTTTGCTTAACTTTTACATCATATAACAAATGTTAAAGAGTTTCCTTGAAAAGCCTAACAGAGTGCAGAAGTTGTCACCTGGGTGTAACAATAGCCACTGCAGATGGTAGTGTTGATGGCCACGCACTGGGTACAGTCTTGCTTCTCAATCCATAAAGTGTAATTCTTCAGCATACAGGTATACACCACACCAAACATCAGTGCACACAGCAGTGAGGATTTCAGCGCAAACAGAGGCATGCTAAATCTGTAAACACATACAAATGTATGGATATTAAAGATACATGCAAGCAAACAAAATAAAGAAATGCAATCAGAACACTATCAATGCAATATTTGCTTAGTTTCATGCAAACCTAAACTGAAGAAAAGAAAACAAACTGTGACATATGACCATAGTGATATCTTGAAACTACAGAAGTTTCAGTTCATTACAGAATTTATTGCGAGTTTGGTTCTCTCCTGTTCCCCCTCTGAAACTATCAAGGATGCCCATCCTGTTTTATTGAAACCTTAAGCCACCCTGAGTGCCACAGTAGACTTTAGTGCACAACATTATTCCAATAATCATATCAGCTGACGGCAATGTTTAGAGTTTCTGTGTGAGCGGCGTCTCGAAGAAACAGTATATTGTTCATTCTCACAGGTCATACCAAAGAATACAGGCTCAAGCACTTGTTAGACTGGAGGTTGAGCTGAGGGTCATATGTACATAATATCACTGCAGGTTGAAAATACTGCCACAACATCTGCGCAAACCACAAACAACAAGTTATACGACTCCGATCCCCGAGCCTCAAACGCGTGCGGCTGGGTAAAACTAATCCATGTGACTGATTCCACACGTTTTAGGTCGCGAGAAGTGAAAGAGTCAAAGAAAATTCCTCATACTGAGTCTCCTTTTAAAAGTGAAGTCAAACGTGTGTTAGTAAAGTACATTGTAAGCTCCTTGTTTAGCGTGAACGCTCACTCATTGTACTTAATGATAATGATGTTTGAGCAAACAAATCATTTATAAAATGTGGCACTATAGAAACACATTTCTCTGTCTTTATGAATCAAAAAACAATTAAAGAAACATTTAAAGGTTCCAAATAGTAATGAAATGGAGACAACATCAGAAATAATCTCCTTTTCCATTTTCACTGGGGATCATTTTACTTATGAATTCTGCTGTAAATGTGATTGCAAATATTGGTTTGGTCTGACTGATGCTGGGTCAGCATGTGTCCTACAAGTAAGGTAAAAAGGGTATAGCCTCTTTAGCTAAGCCATTAATGCTCCCATAATTCCCATCTGTTCTTAATAGACGTGGCCATGTGCCCTCAGATTTTTCCTCACTAAATGTTGTAAATAAACACATTCACCCAACACATGTAAGAGAGGCCTTTAAATCCTCTGGGAACAAGATTTTAAAAAACTGCAAATGTTTACATTTCAAAATTCTTCTCGACTTAATTCATTTAATTTATCTCTCAACTTCACATCATAACTGAAATACAAACATTTAAATGAAAAATATGCAATTTTGTGTATAATTATAAACACCAGAGAAACCCCCAAATGTAGCTTCCTTTTCTTATAGGTTAAATCTCTCAATTGTAAATGTATTTCTAATTTTGATTAGATTAAGCATCAGTTTTTCTTCTGATAAACAGCATCCATATAAAATCCATCCTGAAATATATTAACTACTGTTTTATTAAATTATTCATATTTTACTCACCAGTGTCTGACAGTTAAAACTTCTTTATTCTTGCGACCTGGCCCCTGATATTGTCACTTTGATTTTGCTCTACATTTAACATGACGATCGCAGTTATATACTGCAGTCATCAGATAATTACAGCAAACTGGGTCGTGGACAGTTCACCAATTATATGTGCTGACACACATCCCGCTTTTTTGAGACCAGCGGATTATACTATTTGTATGCGGTATGAGAGAAGAGAGCAATCAAACTGATTCATATCTCTCCCCAGACATTACTGTGTCAGTTTAATACTTCACGGTATATATTGTGGTTAGTGAACGCCAGGGTTAACTTACCTAAGTAGCAATATTAATTACATAAATATTTACTTTTTTGACTACTTGCAATAATCCTTCCATAGTATATGGACCTGGCACACAAAGCTACTATTTCATTTAGGAAAAAAAATTATAAAACACGTTTGCACACTTTTAGTAGCCCACACAGAAAGTTGCTTACAGGTTAACCTGTAGTTTACAATTGGAATCTTAAAAATGTGAAATTTAGCAGATGTTGCTGAGCTGGTTTGCTGTTCTGTGGTTAACTGCAGTAGTCAGTCACACAGATAGAAGGATGCAGAACTCATGTTGGAGTAGGCCAACTCAACAGACAGATCATTTCATTGACCTCCTGTTCAACCCACTCTGTGAATTTGTTATCATCGTGGCATCACCAGATGACGTTCTAGGTTTAGCTGTGTGGCTCTGTGTTTCAACATCATACGGGCAACGCTTTGTGTTCCAATAAGGCTAAAAACTGGGACAGAAACATGAACTGGCACAATCCAAGCTGTGCATTACGGACAGTTTGACACAATATGACCAAGGAGTTGTTTTCTGAAAGTTTAGTTAAGTTGTTAAACGTTAAACAAGAAAGCAGTATGAAAATAAAACAACAGAAAAATCCAAAGTAAACACTTTACATACAGGTGCATCATCTGCAAAGACACATAAATGCTAGCATTTTTTCAACTTTGTGCATTGTGCACCTCAAGCGCTCCATTTGAACAGTAAAAAAATGACATTTATTATTTTTTTATGATAAATTGCACATGTAAGCAGCATTTAAGGATGCAGAGGTTACCAGATGCAGACTCATCAGTGGTCATAAAAAGCAGGTTCTGAGCACTTCTTCTGTCACACTAGTGGCAAATGCACAAACTTCATGTGAATATAGGCCAATGCAAAACCAAACAAGCTTATTGAGAAATATTGACATTCATGTTTCATTATTAAATACACGACAAAACAAAGGTTTTAGTGTTCCGTGTCTAAATCCAGTAGCATTTCCTTTATAACCTTGTGTTTACATTGCCCTCTCTCACAGAGAGATGTGAATGTCAACAAAATTAGACTACTGTGATCAAGTGGAATGGCATAAATGACCGTCTGGTCTCACGATCCTTGATGTTGAATGTTAAATATTTGTGCAAAACGTGGGGGGAGAGTAGTCTGAGTTGGGTTCTGGAGACTTGCTCCACCTCATTCATCGCACTCAATTGCCAGCCGCGAGCGCTTCCAAGTCACCAGAGCGACACATCCACCGCGACAACCGGCTTCTCCTGCTACACCTGCTCTCGTTGACCCGTACTTTCTGTTCGCTCGCCCACCCGATTCAGGTGATGCCCTGCAAGGACAACGATTGGCTCATGTCTCAGACCTTCCCAAGGGTGATTGGTTGAGTAACAAGCACTCAGCACGTGACCTCTTCAATGAGCTTCCTCCCACGGATTAGTGACAGATGCTCATCAGGTATAACTACGGTTAAAAAAACGCGTGGACTCTTTATTACGGTTTATTTGTTGCTTTATCGAGTATTTTGGGATGGTTACAATATGAACCATCCCAGAGGGAAAACACAGGTTACAAATATGTTTCGATTTTTTATATTAATTTTAAAAAAGAACGTACTGAGCGCCCCGTTGCATTCTGGGCCGTTCTTTTTATTGCGCTTATTATTATTTCGATCAAGAAGACTTTTTAAATGTATTTTACAGCGCAGTAAAAAAAACTTATAAACAGGAATTCTCGATTGAAAATTTCAGGTAGTGTGTGAGGACAACCTGTTGGCCGTTTTTAGTGTCGTTGGTGATTATATAGGAAACTTTTTCTTTGTTAACATAAGGAATTTAATAAATAACATTTCAGCCGGTGCTTTCAGAAGACCTACATCAAAGAGTCATTTTTACCCTATTCTGAAGTTGTTGCAATCACGACTACATCGCTGAAATCGGCTACAATAGAAGACGAGTAGTCTAACCCAGTAGAGCTGTAGAGCTGTGATTGTATTCAAACACTAGATGGCAGGCAAACACAGTATCAAATTTGTCTTCTCATTTATGAGGGAAATCGTGTGTTGCTGCATCTTGTGATTTTTATCAGCTTGTTTAACTCTCCCCCACGGGCAGCTGTAAGGTGAAGAGTATAATTCACACAAGCAGAAATGTTTTACGAAGCTCCCAAACCCAAAGGAGATATAATTAACTCAATGCTCAGAGGAACAGGTGTAAAATGAATATGGCCAGATCACAGATGGCATGCAAGGAAATTTGGTCCCAAGCCCACAGAAAAGGTATTTATTGTGATTTCATACGAAGGAAATGAGGCTCAGTCGCTGTTAAACTGCATAGCTTTCCTAAACATGTGCACAGAGAAAGCTCCGTAGGCGGCAGTGAACATCCTGCTTCCTCGGTCATATAATAAATGGTCAAGGCAAGGTCCTCTTCACACAGAGAGACAAATAAAGAATGGATGTACATCTTGATAGGGGGGGGGGGGGGGGTTTGTGGTGAAAATG
>VURO01049490.1:0-12838 GCA_015108175.1 Pelvicachromis taeniatus | reverse complement strand
GGGGAGGTGGGGGGGGGGGGGGGGGGGGGGGACTTTGATGTGAAAATGGCAGACAGTCCAATGAATGAAATCAGAAAATACAGTATCACCAAGGACAAGGTGTAATAATCTGTTTTCTGGGGCTTTTCCATCTATAAATGATTCTTTTCTCACCAGCTGCTAACACCTTTGAATTACCACCCAATATGGAAAAGAAAGGTGCCATGTCTTAACGCTGATTTTAACACAATTAGCATTTTCTGAGAATATCAAACAGCTCAATATGCTTTGTCATCTGAGGTTTTTGCTCCCTACAATAAAGACAGCCTATTGAAATTTGGGTAACAGAGCGATTTTTAGTACCAGGGCCATTTTTGGAAGAAAGAACAGAAAGTAATTTGACCCAAATCATCTCTGGTGTCCTTGAAGACACTTATTAATAACCTCGGGAATCTGGAGACCACCTCTAGACAGCTCTTCTCCGCTTCTCCTCTACTCTCCTTTGCGATCTTCCCTGTCCTAACTTTTATTCCACCTTCCCTTTTTGTCTGCGTGCACCTTCACTTTCACTCACACAGACCCACAAGGCTCCCACAGGGGCTCAAAATCAATCTCACAGTGCTTAAAATAATCAACCTAGTTGAGGCAGAGGGCTTACCAGTTACATGTACAGTAGCTCACTTCGTCACTCCTTATTTTTACTTCCACCCCCGCTAGCCATCTCAGGATTTATTTAGCTTTCTTTACATTTTAATATTTACCCAGGCTGCAATCATTTTATTTGTAGTTCTTTTTTTTTGTCATATAGTTCATATAAATGATTCTATGTCTTTTCACTGTACTACAACCTGTATCTCTTGTCGAGTGACAGCTGGGTAAGGCTCTTGCCCCGTCCAATCATGAACTGGATTAACAGTGGATGGATGGATGGATGGATGGATGGAGTCATATATGAGCAGGAATTCTTATATTTAGGTCTGATTCCAAATGAATACCAATTATTTTATTTTTCTTATTTTGTTTATCTTGTAATGTGACTACTGTAACTTTATAATCATAATTCAAATAAATATTTTCTTAAATACATGCAAATCTACTCTACAAACAGTTGCAGTCAGCAGTTTACATACACTAATCATGGGGATGAAAGTTTGCAGCTTTTAATGATTGTACAGCATACGTCTTTAATGACTTTAAAAATATGACTTGGGTGCTCGTGTTTGAATTTAGTTTGGACTTTTGCTATTCCACACAGGGTCAAAAGTATACTTACAGTCTCAAATATATTGAGTATATGCATCCCACTAATATTTCTGGTAGCCATCAACAAGCCTTTGTCATAGTTTTGCCTGGATATTGTTGGGAAGAAGGCTAATGTTACCCTGCTTTATCCATTGCAAAAGCAGTTTTGATGTATGTTTGAAACAATTGTCCTGTTAGGACACCCAGTCATGTCAAACTTTCAACCATCCAGCTGTTGATTTGAGGTGAAGTTGAAGAATTTGGAGGTAGTCCACTTTTCCATCCATTCGTACCAGTGCCACAGGCAATAAAACAGCCCCAGAGCATGATGCTACCACCACCATGCTTGACAGTTGGCACAGAGTTCTTAGGTTGGAAAGCTTCACTTTTCCTCCTCCAAAGATACCTCTTTGAGCCCAAACAGCTCAGTCTTTGTCCCATTTGACTATAAAACCTTTCTCCATAGGCATTTATCTTGTCCACGTGGGCAGCTGCAAATTTCAGTTGAGTTTGAGTTGAGCTGAAGCTTCTTTCTTGGTCAACGCCCTCTCAGTCTGTGACAATGTAAAACTGGCCTCACTATGGACAGTGACACTGGTGTTCCAGCAGGCAGGCTTGCTGGTTACTGAACATCCAAACTAATTTCCTCTCATCTTCCAGATCTTGTCAAAGTATAGAAACATCCCAAAAAATACCATATACGTAATATACAAATGTTTGGTCAGTCCAACAAGTACTTTACTGCAAATCCTTTTTATGCTGCAAAGAGAAACTACCAGTTTAAGTCTATCAGTATCACTAATGAGAATTAAATAGACTTTGGCCTCATCAAGTTCAAAGGCACTGTAAATCCTTCAGCAGCACCACTGAGAGAAAAATGTGACTGCATATATATATTTGAGTCTGTATGTATATATATATTTTTTACCATCTGTGGATTAGAGAAAATCGAAAATAAACTCAAACTTGTGCACCCAAGTCTTCTTTTTTAAAAGTCATTAAAGATAAATGCTGTACAATCATTCCACTCTAGAAAAAGAACAGATACAAGAAACTAACAACCCCAAATTACCACGACATTTATGCCCATGATGAGTGGATGTAAACTTCTGACCGCAACTGTATGCGTACGTATGAATTTAAGTAATTCACACCATGAATGTGTGGGTGCAAAATGACTCACTTACTATTCACGTGTGTGAAAACCTGCCTATTTACTGTAAAAGGAAGGGAGATAAAGGTTGTCGGCTCCACCTAATTGGTGGCACCTGTCACAGTAAGTTGTGACCCCCAGAGAAATATCATCGATCACCGGGACAAGAATAGTATCTGGAGGCCAGCTTACAGCCAACAATGAAACTTTCTCCTCCTCACTAGTTCTGGTAATTAACAAAATCATTCACACAGATGAATCTAGCTGACGATCTTCAAACAATACCTATTCATGCCTGTTGCAACCTTTAACTAATGAGCTCTCCTTCTGTTTAAGCTGCCACTACGAAGAAAACATTTGAAAACTGCGGCATTGCCCAGGTCAGATCCAAGAGACACGTTCAATAAAAAAATGTCTGAATTCATGCTTTGTTTTCCTTCTTCTTTTCTTGTCTCATGTTATTGATTTTTAAAGGTATGCAAATTTGTCCCAACACAGTGCTCAAGTAAAGGAGGCAATGCCCGCCCTACATCACAACTCAAATATAGCTACACCAATTAAGGCCAGTTCTTGTATGCTACATTGGGCATGTGGAAGAAATCATTCTCCATTACTGTATTATGTGTCTCTTGATGTCAGATTGAGCAGGCAAGTCAGTGGATGAAAAAGACGGATAACTTTGGAGAGGTGTAGCACGCTTAATTGGATCCTGCTTTATTGTGAACGGGACTGTAGAGATAAGAGAACGGCTCCTGATTCAGAATCGTTCGTTAGTGGGGAAAAGAAATGGATCAGGGTGTTAAGTTTAGCCCTAATTATTCTGTTTATCTTTTTGTTTAGTCCCTTTATCTCCCTTCCTTGCTTCACTACAGCTGTCAGAGTAGGAGTAAAGTAATTGCAACCTGTCTCTGGTCTACACTGGCCATCAGCCCAACATGGAGAGCCAGAGGAGGGCCACAAAAAGAAAAGAAGTGGGAAAAAAAGATGTGTTAACAAATAAACTGAAGGGGGAGGGTGGGGTGAGTAGACAATCTATAACAGCGAGAAATAGAAAATATAAAGGAGAGTGACCAAGTGAACAATGCTGATGAAGATGAGAACAAGAGGAGAGAGGGCAGGCAAGATGAAAGGATGGAGGGTGAGCAGGATGGCAGAGGGAGAAAGGGAGGGTATGCTTCCGACAAAAGGAAGTGGGAGACAATCCAGTATAGCACATGGTGTGTGTGTGTGTGTGTGTGTGTGTGTGTGTGTGTGTGTGTGTGTGTGTGTGTGTGTGTGTGTGTGTGTGTGTGTGTGTGTGTGTGTGTTTCACACATGTTTGAGCACCAACATGGTAAGGGAGTGCAAGCAGTAGCTGGTCACAGCCTCTAATAGCATTATATTACTTGATGCCAAATTTGAAAGGCTAGATTGCAGGCTGTTAGGGATTTAATTCTAAATTAAGCCTGTAAGGAGAATGTTTGCATGTTAATCCATGTACCAACCATTACTCTGTGTGTGAACACAACAGCTAGAACCATTGAAATCAGAGTACTGAGACAACTAAGAGAATGGCGAGTTTGGCTCATAAAGCCGTCAGATGTGTGCACGCATATGGATGTGTGCTCTGGTCAGGCTAATAAATACTAAAATGCTAAATGCACATTTTTCAACCTTTCATTCAAGCCTGTGGAGTTTATATCAGCTATTAAGCCTCCAAACTCACACACGTACAAACATTCATATTAAAAAACAATTGGAGTGCAGCTAAATCGTCAGGAGTGGAGGAAGAAAGGGAAAACAGAATGTGACAAAGTGAGTGAAGAAGAGCCAGAGCACTGAACTCTCCTTCTCGATGGCTGCTGGTCTTGAAACCTGCTGACTTCGAATGGCACGTTTGGCAAAGGAATGTTTACTGTGAGTACTCAGAGCTATGATGCATTTTTATCTTTATTTAAGGAAGTATGTGTTATTGTTTGGTTTGATGGCACAATTTGGCTGAGCTCTTCTCCCTTTTCAAACATGTTTTTGTCTAAAAGTGGCAGATCTTAAAGTGAGTGGGGGGTTTTGGCTCAGTGTTAATGCACTTATTGAGGTGAAGGCTAGTGCTTATCATTACAAATACTATGACTCACAATGATGGTAATGAAGCGTAATGGTCACATCACACATCTGTACCAACCAATTACAAATCCTACACCTGTACCCTCTCATCCATGCTATATTTATAAGACAGCAGTATCATTCAAAAGCATCGTGTTGAGCAGACCTGCTTATTTCGTGATTGTATATGTTATTTGAACACGTGGAAAATGTTCACTTCTTCATATATCTCAGCAAGAAACTTCTGAAGCCTGCTTAAAAGATGGTATACTTGAACAAAACCACAAGGTCACTTATTTATTCAACAAAATAGCAAGCTGTAATTTTATTCTATTGAAATAACATAATATCAAAGTTGGCATCATAGACTACAGTGCCCCCTTTAGGAAAAATAAGTTTATTGAAACATATGGAAACATACATGGAAATCCAGTATAAAGGGCAAAAGATGAATTTGTATGAATGTGAAAGGCAATATCTGGCATGACCTCCTGTATTCTTAAACACAGACTGAATTCTCTTAGATGAGCTTTCTTGTAAGTTCTTGAAGTCGTCTTCAGAAAAAGTTCTCCAGACTTCTTGAAGGATATTCAAAGCTTTTCTTTTGATGTCAGCTGCCTTTTCTTCTGTTGTCTGTCAAAATGATCCCACAGTGCTTCAATAATGATGAGGTCATGGCTCTGAGGAGACCAGTCCCCAGAGTTCGTACCTGTGATCGTGACTGATAGTCTTCCATTGTGTGTTTTTCTATCCAGGTAGGGTTTTACTGCAGTGGCAGTGTGTTTGAGAATGTCATGCTGAAAAATGAAGCAGTTGGCATTCAGGTGCTTTCCATCAAAACAGTACTTTTCCTTAAAGCCAAAACCCACAGAAATGCATGGTATCATGACAGAGCCTCCACCATATTTTACTGATGGCTGTTGTAGCTCTCTCCTGACCTCAATGATTTGAACAAGAAATTATAAATTTGGATGGATGGATTCATCACTCCTCATAGTGGAGATGTTGCCACTATGTTTCATCTCAGTTCTTAATAATAATAATAATAATAATAATAATAATAATAATAATAATGTATACTTTTATTGATCCCATAGGAAATTAGTCTCTGCATTTAACCCATTCACTCAGGGAAGCAGTGGGCAGCCACCAGTCCAGTGCCCGGGTATTCTTGTGTAATTTGGCATACCTCAGCCTTTTCTGCTTGTTTTCCTTCCTTAAGCATGGTTTGAAAGCCACCCTTTCACCATCCTATGAGGCTTCATTGAACAGTGGATGGATCGACAGAAGATCC
The DNA here is from genome assembly GCA_015108175.1 of Pelvicachromis taeniatus. Classification (NCBI taxonomy): domain Eukaryota; kingdom Metazoa; phylum Chordata; class Actinopteri; order Cichliformes; family Cichlidae; genus Pelvicachromis; species Pelvicachromis taeniatus. The sequence continues at coordinate 7,088 of VURO01049490.1, read as the reverse complement.
AGCTACGTCTCTAATTTCTTAACTACATGATTTTCAGATACTGTTTATCTGAATTTTTTTTTTTTGACAGACCTACAGAAAGCCAGGAGAACTGTTGCTGAAGACCACTTTAAAAATACACAAAGCAAAACGTAAAGAAAAGAGAGGTGGCTCAAATACGTTGCACAGGGCAGTATTTTGAGAAAACAATAGTCAATCTTTGACATCAACTTGCTGGCTTTCCGTAGCCACCCCTTGTGCATAAGCTGCAGCTGAAAGTAGCTTCTACCTCCTGCTTTAAATTCCCTCGCTGCATCGCTGTGAGATTCAGGCAGAATGTCGGAATTTCATGACTACGGTCATTCTATTACTCTCACCATTTTTTCTTTTTGTAAGGTCCAATTCAACTTCAGTTTCAAGGCATTTGTCCTTACATTGTCTTCAAGCACTGTTTGATTTGATGTAGAATTCATAGTTGATTCAATGACTGCAAGCTGCCCAGTCCCTGAGGCAGTGAAGAAACTGAGAATCACAAAATTCCCACCACTGTGTTTTGCAGTTTGTGCAGCTCTTGGCATGATCCTCACTGATGTGACTGCATCCTTACATTTCTGCTGTTCCTTGAGATTTGACTGTATCTCTCTGTGTGTATGTGTGCGTGTGTTACACAAACACACCTATACACTCCTTTGTATGTCTGTATTCACAGCAAATGGAAGCGGCAGTAGACTCAAGGTCTCTTGTGAATGTCTGAAAAAAAGGACTGCAAACACCTGGACAAAAAAAAAAAACGAAAGCATAATGCCACAAACTGCATAGGTGTGTGTGTGTTTGTGTGAAGGCTGCTAGAACAAAAAAGGAGATATCTGTTGCCTCTGCATCAAGCTCAACTTGCTAACTCTTTCTCCTTCACACACATGCACACACTTTTCTTTTTTTCCCTCTCCCTCTCAAACACACACATGCACAAACACACATATATGAGCAGGCATGCGACCTCACAGACGCATAGAAACCCAGTATTTGGTTCCTGCGTCATTACAGTAGCCATCTGTCAGTATGCAGGCACACATACACGGACTTGGCTGTGTGTATGCATCCACTACTCTCACACACACACACACACACACACACACACACACACACACACACACACACCCCCCACACACACACACACACACACACACACACACACACACACACACACACACACACACACACACACACACACACACACACCCCAGGAATACACTCACCCCAGGAATATCTCACCCAGGTGACCCTTTGTGCCCTGCATGCCCGGTTACTTTGATTGATTTTCTATAAAGCTTCATATTCTTGGCTCAATCTGAGAGGTGAAAGGCTTCCTTTCCCTAGTTTTCTCATCCATTGTTCTGTTTTTTCTCCTTTCTCTTGTCTTTTTCTCCATCTCTACCCACGTGAATCTGTCTGTTTGTTTGAGTCTGCCAAAGGCTGATGTCATTGTCCACCAGCGTACTTCCAGTGCGTGAGATGAAATGAATGTTAAGATATAATCCCAAGGTTTTAATCCCGGCCACTCCCAATCCGCTGCCTGCACAAACCGGACAGCCGGAGAAAAATCTTATGATCAGCACAGTTTTATTTAACCGTTTGGAGAGGAGTGCAGGACACACATTTGGGCCTCGAGCAGCCTTTAAAAATGATCTCACATTATTCAAAGATGCCCACCTGCTATGCTCAGAGAGAGAGAGAGAAAGAGAGAGAGAGGGAGAGAGAGATGAAAGATTATTTATTTCTCATGGGTGGGAGACAGTGAGTGAGTGAGTGAGTGAGTGAGAGAGAGAGTGGGAGGGAGGGCGGCAGTCAGAAGCAAGCAAACTAATTCTCAGACAGTCGTGCCAGAGCAGGAGCTGCAGTTCACCTCACTGACGCTGTTGGTTCAAAAGCCATTTTAAGTGTTATTCGACACTTAATTTCCACAAAAGAAACAAGTAGGACGATACTTTCCATTTTGGACGGGGGGGCATCAAACGCGCACCCGCACTTCTTCCGAGCCGCGACAACTCAAGGTAAGGCTTCAAACTTCAAACGACAAACAGGAATTAATTTCATTTGTCCCTATTGTATCCTCCGTGGCTGCAAGAAAGAAGTAATTAAATAAATGATTAGATAAAAGAGACGCTTTTTTTCCCTTTTCTCCTGGCGCGCTGGTTCTTCGGTTACTGTCGTTGTGCGCGATGCAGCCAGCGTGCGTAAAGCAGCTGCAGCGATAATCTCCAAAGTGGCAACCAGCAGGACTCAAAAAGTGTTACTGGTTTCTTCTCGTGCTAGAATGAAAACAAAAGCAACAGATTACATCTAACAAGGAACAACGACTTTTTGTGTATAAACAAACGACGGTCTGTGACGTTTGTAACTTACTGCCTTGATGCAAGTTTTCGTTCTCATGCTACTGCACCTCAAACAGTTCTATTATAACATTTCCGTAATAACAAAAGTCTGGAAAATACGCTCAAGGAAAGGTGAAAGTGTTCAAAGCTCTTCGTCAGAGAGGTATTTTACAGGTGTAGCTCATCCACTTTGTCCTTTTCACGCTTCCAGCACAGCAGCTGTATTAGTTTTGAGTAAAATTAAGAGACTCCCTTAGAAGAAAAACAACCCAAAACCTTCACATATTCATCCACACATCTTTTCTCTGTCTCTCTCTCTCTGCTGTCTGGCTCTGCCAAGCTGTATCCAGCTTTAGGTTTACCATTTTTAAATTTTTTTTTAGTAATCACGCATTTTCTACACTCACTAAGTCAGCATTATGAGTTTTATGCTGAATTAAGGTGGGCGATTACGTTTAAAGTGGGCTTTTGAAATAAGTGATTATGCTCAAATGCTCTGAGAGTTACTGCAGAAATCTTTGTATTTAATGTAGTGGCCAGTTACACCCTTCACAGAGCACCACTTTTTTGTTTGTTAAAGGGGCAAATGCAAATGTACTGTTTGAATAATTTTATCTAAGTAAAGTGAAACCGATAAAGAGTTTATTTAAAACACAATGGATAGTACATCATTTTTATTTTTTTATTTTTTATGAGGCCACCCCCTGCTGGCCTCATTAACTTCATTAATGTGAGCTCCTGCGGTTTGATAAACTGGGCTGGCAGAGTGGAGAAAACATCAGAGAAATTCAAGTATATGCTGCTACACTACTGCACTCCAGGGAGAGAGAGAGTAAAAGAGGTTGTTGAGCTGAGAAAGCAAACAGAGTGGCCAAGGAAAAAAAAAAAGTGGATGTTCACATATTCATCTCATTTGACTTGTAAGGGCTGCAGTGTATTTCCCAACACAGTTTCTTTTACTCTGTAGATTTAGCGTGCTTTGATTTTATGTAACAAGGCAAAAAATAACATTCTGTCAGACAACGTTCCAAGCACCACATCTCACACAGTTCACACCTGCACGCTGAGCTGTCAGCTTCACAATATGTACTGTCGGTATAGTTATTTCTTTATTCATTCATCCTTCCAAGTCTTCATTTCACCACCCACTGCCCTCCACATCAATCAATCGATCATGCTGTTAATCTCTTAATCTATTGTTGTGTCTTTCCTTTGTGGTCACTGTCCCTTAAACCTTTACGTTTTTTTTTGTTTTTTTTAATGCATCTCTTGAGACCTCATTTAGAGTTTGTGGAGAAAAGCTTCAGCCTAAAGCACAAAAGGCTTTCAAATCAGTGAGTTTTGACATTCTATTGTTCATCGCGAAAAGTCAGCCGTGCTTGGATTTAGCTGGACAAGCCAAAAAGCTGACAAGCCAACACTTCACGTACCAAACCAAACAAAGGTGGATTCACGGATACACGGGATGTGTGTAATCAGGTGTATCTGTGTGAATTTACTTTTTTTTGTTGTTGTTGTCAGTCACCAACCTGCTTTTTTGATAATGGAAGCTGTAGCTCAGGTTTTTAACCTGCATCCAGACAACAGAGAATGCTGCCTTTTAAAAGTCAGGTTTCATTTTGAAGCTTTCATCTGGCTGACCTGTGACATGCAGTCAGAAACGTTTGCAGAACCAAGTACAACGAGTTACGTATAAATCAGCTTATTGTAACATAAAAACTGAGATATAACATTTGGTCATGTGCAGTTTATGTGGCATGTAACTGTCAGTGACACAGTTTGAATCTGAGTGCTGACCTGCTTTTACCTCCGCTGAGCCTTTTTATAATTCGATAACGTTTGTTTGGCTGTGTGCCAGTGAGCTTTTTTTTTTTTTTTCCCAGAATATATGAAAACCAGTATTTTTTTTTTTTTTTGGGTTTTTTTTTATATATATATATATATATATATATTTCAGCATTTCTTCAATGAGAACCATACTGATAATTGGTGCCCTATACTGGTTGGTTATAAACAGTGTTAAACAACACACACTGTATGTTTCACTTCCTCTGCTTTACCTTAAAGCAGAAGAAAGGATTGCTTGAAATACCATCACTGGTGGTACCCATCAGCCCAAGTATTTCTTTATGAAGCGAAGGTTCATAAATGAAGGTTAAAGAAAACTTGTCATTAAATAAGAAAATCCCTAAATATAGAAAAAGTAAATGTTGTTTATTAATAACGGTGGAGAATGTTGGGCAGAGAGAGTGCTGCATATCCGGTTTTATCAGCCCCTGTGGATAAAAAGCAATTTTACAGATTTATGATTTCATCAATAGCTAACCTAATAGGTAGATGCTGGTGTATTATGGGCATCAATATCCCATTATAATGTAATGGTATGCCATAATAGTAGCTGATAACTGTGGATGCTGTAAACACCCCCTGATTCTGGTTGATTCTGAATGTTTCTGGTTGTTTCCCTCTGAGTCTGCTGCTCAGAATAGAGTCGCTGACTTTGGTGCAATCTGTAACGGCCATGTCCACGACCACAGAGCTTTTCCATCACAGCAGCCCTCACAGATTACATATGGTGGTTGCAGGAGATCCATCAACATGACTTTAAGGACCCTTTGTGTTCACTCTCTGTCACTATATTTGGTAGGCAGTAATGATCCTTACGTGCCCCCTGGGACTTGTTGTCATCAAGAATTTGGCAGTGTTCGTGGAAAACACCGGGCTACCTGAAAAAAAGAAAGAAAGGATGAATAGATACAAAAAAGTTTTACAGCAAATACAGAAGTGCCAAAAGTCAAATCAAAAACTTGCTTTTTTTTCCTGCACACATGCTACCTATGTTACATAAGCATGAGCTTCAGGATAAACTGCACACACAGCATATGCTTATTTTTTTCTCCTTTACTGAGTTTGGTGCCAGAGGTTTCTCATGCCCTGCCATCCTTGCTCATCTTCTGCCATCCTGCTCTCATATACTCCCATGTCATCTGCTCTCTGAGTCTTGCAGCTGAGCCTTCTGTTCCCTGCTGAATCCTAAATTTCTGTCTGTCTGTCTAGTTATATATCTAACATTACTAACATATGATAACGGTGTCAAAAGTAGATATTAATATATGGCCCATGCAGCAGAATACAGAACTGAAAAATGTACCAGGGAAAAGCTTTTGGCCATTATGGAAAGTTAGCTCTGAAAATGTTATAACTTACCCTGGAGTTTTACTGGTCAGCATAAAGTTAGAGAGTTGGCTGCCTTGATTGATGGAGTTCTAGGGAGAGAGAGACTGACTCTGTGCAAGGAACAAAGTTTTGTTGCACTTGCCTCAACACAGGACAAAATATGTAAAAAAAGAAAAAAAATGACGATGTCAAATTGCTAAATATGAATATGGTGTAGGGCTGCCACGATTAGTAGACTAGTCACGATTACGTCGACTATCAAAATCGTCGATGACTAATAGTCAACGCGTCGTTTGAAGCTTTGTAAGATTCCAAAAGACGCAGGAATAAGTAGTAGGATTTAAGAGTGTAATAACAGACTGAAACAGAAGATGGGAGCACTGCATGTACAAGGATGCCAGCTGCCGTTAAACCCCGAAGAAGAAGAAGCTGTGTCCCAGAATTCATAGCGCGGCCCTGCTCAGTTTTCAACAATGGCTGTGGCTAGTTAGTTTTAATATTACTCTTAGTATTCTTTCTGGGTTACAAAATAAACGTTTAACATATTTTCAGGCAAGAATTTAGCTGTGTAAACCTCTATCTGCTCAGTTTATCAAGACTAGGGCTGTGACATAAAATACGTCGACGTAAAAAATTTGCGTCGATGCGTCGTCACTTTCAAAAAAACACATGGCGGCAGCGAGTAGCGGTAACATGTCGACCTAAACCACACCCCCCGAACACGCAGTTCTACAGTATGGGGATATTTTAACCGAAAAGGAAGTGATTCAGTCGTTTACCGGCTTTGTAAGGTGGAAATGGCCTATCATAAAACGACCGTAAGTTTTCAACTTTTTTACTAACGCTGGTTTTTACCCTTTAATTCATACAGACACCCCCTACGTAGACATACACTCACTCCCTAAACACCCAACCTCCGTAAATGCAAAACTAATTTAAGCTGCTTAGCAGTAACATATATCATTAGATTAATCGACGCATCGAAAAATTAACTAGATTCATCGATTCAGAAAATAATTGTTTTGCCCAGTCCTAATCAAGACCCCACATATTTTCAAAAGCGCTCCAACAGTTACCCACTGTCGGAGTGGGTAACTGAGCTGGTGGGTTGTCTGTTACCCACCAGCTCGATAGCTAGTCGGGGTTCAAGGCTCACTATAGCCGGTGAGAATACCGGACTCCCGGCAAAACGTTTTCAAACCCACCTCCGTCTTTCACTACTCAGGTTAAATATGATATATAAGTCACTTAGATAACGTAAAAATGTTATTGTTTGGCTTTTTTTAGTATTTTATTTGTTCCTGAGTAAAATCGATTTGGCTGAGATTAAAGTTATAGTTTTCACACAGCTGAATAAACATCAAGCAGACAACTGATTATCAGAAGTGTGAGATGGTCGAGAATATACTCCGGTGTCCTGTTATATTTTGGTGGGTCTCATTAGCAAGAACGACGAGTCAGTACACAGAGAGGAAGTGCAGAGGCTAACGGACTGGTGTAAAGACAACAACCTGTCTCTGAATGTTGACAAGACACAGGAGATGGTTGTTGACTTTAGGA